>CM040755.1:2034638-2102138 GCA_022829145.1 Albula goreensis | reverse complement strand
ACATGGTAGTTTTCCACCCCTGCACAGTGGGAGAAGGGCTGTGATGAGCAGGTATGCGGTGTGGAGCTCTGAGACTGAGAGCGACTGGATGCGCTGGGATTTGTTTTCATATGAAATTCCACAACCACTTCAGAGCCAGGTGAGACCAGGTGGGGGGGGGGGTACCTGCATAATCAGCTGTTCTCATTGGTCTTAAAGTGCCGAGCAGCAACACAGGAGAGGGGACCACAGGTATACAGGGGCCCTCTGGGACCGGGAAGGTGGACCACAGGTGCACAGCAAGACGGGGCGAGAGGTCTCAGTAATTGTCTACTAACCACACTTCTAAGGCAGATCAAAAATACAGATATTTTACAGTGTGCATTATGGTCAGTATTTATATTCACCTTTGACCAAAAAAATTAATTGTGTCAGTCTTTTCTTTGAGTAATTTTGAGGGGGTACTTTGGTGATTGCTCAACTTGTCAAGCAAAAAAACAAGAAAAAGTACACACGTGTTATCAGGATGAATCAAAGTTAAGGGTGAATACTGAGTATGTCGTGGTCTTTATGGATAGCTGATAAAAACACCGACTCCAAACAGGCCGAATATCAGTAATCTCATACAGACGGGCACTATTACAGCATGACAATTTGTTTCTGAAAGTATGTTTTTAAGAAACTCCATGGATCAACATATCCCAAGATAAGGGTCTTCAAAATAAATGTGAATCTCTGTCTAGTGTTGGCTTTTGCTTCATCTCAGCTATTTGTCACCTCTCTGTGGATCTAGTAATTAATTTGATAAGAAACATATGGTTCTCTGAGCTTTTTCATTGTTGGGGAAACTGGAATCAATGGAAGACAAGACTAATTTAGGGTAATTATCTTGATTTTCATGTCTGCCTCAAAATCCAGTATTCTAGCATGAAGGTGGTAATTATAAGACGTGTCGTTTAACGCTGTAGTAGAGATAAAAGTCTATTAAAATGATTTGTGGCGCATGATGGTATCTAATTGTACTGGTTGTCAGTGGACATACTGTTCCGTCAAACGCATGTCAGAAAGGCAAGTTTGTGATGTGGTGAATTCCCACCATACGCACAGAAACACTGGAAATTCAATCTGCGGCCAGTTAGAGGAAGACAATTCAAGTAGCTACAACAACATGCTGAAACTAGCTCTCTGTCTATTTCCTGTTTAGAACAGATCGGTTCGTATACCCCTAAGGCACCGTGTGCAGCGAATGAAGCCAAGTTAATTCCACAACTTGTGACAAAGTGTCAGAACTGCTAATCAGTCAATACAAAGGATGTGACGCCAAGGAGTGTGTGTGTGTGTGTGTGGGCGTGCGCGTTCGAGCCTACTGTTCAGCTCGGAATTTGATTTCCAGTTAAATGGTTGTACCTAAAACAAGACGTTCTGGTGTTCCCTCTCCAAAATACAGAAGGTGTCGTGCAACAGGACAAGTATCTGTGTACCATTAATACAGGGCGCTTTGAGCTACGTAACACAGTTTCTTCCATTCCCTACCTTTGGCAGAACGACCTTGTTCACGGGGACAATGAAATGCGATGCTAGCTTCCTAATGTCTGGGGGAATAGAGGGATGGCAGGTCCCAAAAGGACTCCCCATAAACATGCGCTTTAATGAAAGTTGTGCGTAATTTGCTCTTTGCCATCTTAACTGTGGTTATTACTATTTTAAATGGGTACATCTGTCGGTGTGAATTCTTCCATTACCTCCACTCATTACGCCAGCACAGCGCAGCTCCCCGAGGAGGCGCGTTTTATGTGATCATCTGTCCAAATACACTTTAATGTTCCAGATCTGACGCTCGTCTCAAAACAAATTTGTCGAAAGCGATTAAAAAATAACACTGCGAAAAACAAGCTTTCATAAACTGTTGTTGCGTTATTCCCATAGATTACCAACTATTTAAAAAAACAAAACACAGAACTGTAGGCTACCATCGTGCTTTGGTCTTATGGGTAGAGGGTGGGTTAGTTTCATTATTGGCTACTGTTTTCGATCACTGTACGCGTATTTTCAGCTGGTGTCACAATTCAAAAGTTTAATCCAGGTATAAATAAAATATCTAAGAGTAAAAAAAAAAAACGATTAGGGGTCACTAGGCTTGGACAGCGAACAGTGTGGTAGAGACTGGTCAGTGTTGTTAGGATATAGGTCACTCTGTATGTACAGTGGTCAGCATGGTTTAGGTATTGGTCAGTGGCCAGTGTCGTCAGTGCAGTGGTCAGCGAGGAAACTTTAGCGGTCAGTGCAGTTTAGTCAGTGGTCAGTGCTGTTAAGGTACCAGTCATTGTGTATGGGCAGTGGTCAGTGTGTTTAAGGTACTCTGTATGGGCAGTGGTCAGTGTGTTTAAGGTACTCTGTATGGGCAGTGGTCAGTGTGTTTACTCTGTATGGGCAGTGGTCAGTGTGTTTAAGGTACTCTCTATGGGCAGTGGTCAGAGTGTTTAAGGTACTCTGTATGGGCAGTGGTCAGTGTGTTTAAGTTACTCTGTATGGGCAGTGGTCAGTGTGTTTAAGGTACTCTGTATGGGCAGTGGTCAGTGTGTTTAAGGTACTCTGTATGGGCAGTGGTCAGTGTGTTTAAGGTACTCTGTATGGGCAGTGGTCAGTGTGTTTAAGGTACTCTGTATGGGCAGTGGTCAGTGTGTTTAAGGTACTCTGTATGGGCAGTGGTCAGTGTGTTTAAGGTACTCTCTATGGGCAGTGGTCAGTGTGTTTAAGGTACTCTGTATGGGCAGTGGTCAGTGTGGTCAGTGTGATGTCCAGCACAGTGAGGGTAACCTGATTCCTGAGATTGGGGGGCGTGGGCGGGTTTGGTCGCAGCCTCAGAGAGTACCCAGCTCCATAAAGGATAACCCACAGACCGTCTCGCTGTCGTAGATAATGCACACACTCCCACACTGGTGATGGCTCTTTCCCGTGCCCTGCGCGATCTCCAAACACACTCTCCAAACACACACCCTCCACAGCCAAACAGGGCGGGCCGGCCGGGAGGTCCTTACTGCGGGGAGCCAGGAAGTCCCTCCCCCAGCCGCTCTGCGTTAATGGGCAGGAAAATCCCCAACACGGGCTTTTAACCCGTCACCTTTTATTCGGGGCCTGGAACAACTCCATTCCACGCTGGCACTTGAAAGGCGCGGAAATGGCGATACAGTATTGGTTAAAGCCTCACAGTGCTGGTCTGCGGGAATAATTGCCTCTCAGATCAGTTCATGTGCGATTCAGAGCTGCCTCCCCGTCTAGCGCGGTAATTACAGTCCAGCTGGCTGCATGATCTGCAGTATTAAGAGTAATGGAGTGAAAACCAAGTATTTTTTTCCTTTACTGTATGGAAAATTCCTTTGTTTCAGACTAGGCGTACTGTACAGAACGCTTTGATGTCCCGAGTTAATGAACTGAAAAGTTTGGGGTAACAAAAAAACAACAAAAAAAACAAACAAAAATAATCAACATTTTTCTTTCATGTCTGGATGTTTGTGTGCAGAATTCACTATAACTGTATTTCAAATGGGTGGAACCGATGTTATCGGTTCATAATAATAGCATAATTGAATTATAAGTTTTGATGTAAAAATAATAACAATAACAAAAAATAATCAACATTTTTCTTTCATGTCCGGATGCTTGTGTGCAAAATTGACCGTAACCATATTTCAGATGGCTGGAACTGTTGTTATCGGTTCATAATACGAACATTACTGATGCTAAGACTGCAAAATGGATGCCTGCATAGCAAAAAATGGGGCAAAACTCCTTCAGAACTGAGAATGAACTGACGAGAGAGGGATGGAAAACTCACTGAACAATGTGGTTTATTGCTGTTGCTTACATTGTGTTAATTGATAGATAAGATTAAATGCCGGCAGAACGTAAACACACACACACATACACACACAGAAACACACACTCACTCACTCAAACACACAAACACACAAACACACACCTCAAGGCTAACATCTGGATCCAGTGCTGTAATTCTGGCTCCTTCTGTGGTGCCACACAGGCTCCGCCCACCATGTTACAACAGCGAATCATACAGCAGATGCCTGTTTCCCGGCCATTTCATGGGCTTATTGTTTCCACATACTTTCCATTTACACAGCCAGGTTAAGGTAATTACTCAGGTAATTACCAGTAATGAGGTGGGGTGGGCTTGGGGGCGTGTCCCAACCCTGGTTAGAACCCACAAAGAGGGGTGTGGCTCTCTGGGCTCAATGACACCATGCCCCTCCTAGCCTGTTGATAACATTGGTGAACAGTTTCAGCGCCCCCTGTCCAACCCAGATCCTGTGAGTCGTTGGGACTGAACGGTGTGGTAACCCAGTACCAGGGGCGGGCATGAGGTGCAAACTTCCCCTCCCAATGGCAGGCCTGCTCCTCACAGTCACACATGGTGCTGGAGCCTGTAGAATGTCTCTCGCTGCTCTATGACATCATGGGCGTAAACGCTAGCATGTGCGCCGCTGGCCGTGTCTGCCCTGTCAGGCTCCATGCACACAGAGCGTGCTCAATGCGCACGCAGCTCAGCGGCCTTATACCTGAGGCCGGAGCGAACGCATGAATTGTAATTCCAACCGTCTCGCGTTACTGTATGATGACGACGGTGATGGTGATGATGATGATGATAATGATGATGATGGCGGTGATGATAATGACAGCTTTGCTTTGCTTGCCGGCTCGTATGGGTCGGAGTTCAGTAAAACTGTCATTCTTCGGAATCAGGCTGTGATTGTACATATGGCCGCACTTAACCTAATTACACACGGGTGTTTTTGTACCCCCCACTCCAGACTCTCTGTTTGGCTTATAAAAAGCTCTCTGAGCGCACCGAAAACAGTCCAGGGCCAAGAAGCAGCCTGCCGAGCCACCCTTAAAAAAAGAGGAAGTCCGCTCTCCTGGGCTGCCCAAAACTGTGAGGGTCGGTGGTGGTGTTGGGGGGTAATTTGGCTAATGGCTGGAGTCTTCCTCTCTACTCTCTTTCAGTTTCTCAGTGAATTACTGCCTTCCTTTAGAAAATATTTGCCCTAATTTGTTTAATACTGTTTTTACAGCTGCTGTTCTCCACTGCGCATAACCTCCTGAAACAAACCCCTGCAAAGCTCAGAGGGAAACTCATACTGTTAAAAAGAGGGGTTCAGGAATGTGAATGCACCCCTAAACTGGCTCTGCATTGCCACTGAGCCTCGCCCTCCTGCGTCCAGTACGTTATGTCAGTCATTTAGCAGATGCTCACATCCAGAGCTATGCTGGAGCTGGAGCAGGTGGAGAACACAAAGACATTCATCCGCCTAATATGAGCTATAGTGCCAGACCTGGCTAACAACACTCAGACGCCCTGACTGGCAAGTATATATTTAACATCACAAATGCACAGGGGCGAGCTAACTACGCTAATCTAAGCTAAAATACAGCTCTGGAACACACACCATGCATGCAAGATAAGCCTGAAGTAAACAGTAAACTGGAAAAATGAGTGACCATAGCATCACCGCGTGGGGTTATATTCTGGGGGACGTGCCTGCGTCCCTCCGTCCCGTCTGAAGTGACGACTGTTCAGCTCAGCTTTGGGGTTTGGGGGAAGTAGGCCTTGCTTGGTTGTTGGCGATCTCCCAAAATGACGTAAGACATGGCAGCAACAAGTTCAAGCCTGCAAATATGACCGGTCATTCCTGTCTGTAGAGTAAAGGGGAGAAAAAAATCAGCGCTAAAGTTTGGTTATAAAGAAAAAACGAAAAAAGAGAAGAGAACAATAAAACAGGCTTCATTTCCTCTTTCTAATCTATGGCATTCTGGCAGCTCCTTTCTGTTGACATGGCGATGAAGAGAGGGTCCTCTGACCACATCCCACTTCCCCCTCCGCTTCCTGCGCTATTGTGCGGTGGCCAAGTTGAGCTGGTTATTGAATTATTCTTTAACATGGTTAATGTGGGGGGATTTGAGCCAGAGCTGGCTGAGAGACGCGAGCCTTTGGGCTGAATCCCGTGATTGTTTATGCATGTGGGACGGCGTGATCACCCGGGCTGTGGGCTTTTTCATGTACAGATTCTTTTAATACATCAATCATTCATTTAAGCAGATATAGTAATCACATTTTTCCTGAATAAGAAAAAGGGGGAATGAGATTAGTATAGATTCTCTTCATAACATTTTTAAAAGTTTTTATTGATGTATACACAGTGAAGGCACATCGTACCTTGTCATAATTTGCGGTGGCATCCGTGATCTATTGTGCGTGTGAATAATCTAATTAGGCCCTTAGTCAATTGCTTAAAGTAGATGTAGCTTAAAAAAAGGATGTGTATATATATCTATATATATATATATATATATATATATATATATGTTGCCATTTTCCATGTTATCTCAAAAACAGTACAGGCATTTTTTACAGATATGATTCAAAGGTAAAAAAAACTGCATTTTAAAATAAAATCTCACATCAACAAGGAAGTGCGGTTAGAAAACGTCAATTAGCTGCAGGGGCGAATTCTAAACAAAGTCTTCAGGTTTCACAGCTGTTTAGAGTCGCTCCTGCTTAGACTAGTTGAAATGTTGGACGTGCTAATAGCTGCAGGACGACTAGCTAATTAGTGCAATTACAGCCGTAAAACGCCAAATCCAGGAGACAGGATTTCTCTCCTACAGTCCTCCCTAATTAAGCCAATGGATGCTTTGAGCTTGTAATGAGCAATCAAATGCTTCTTTTAATTAATACACACAACGGCAGGTTCAGCGCTGTCCGTCAGCTCTCCTTCTTTCACCGAATCACACAAAATATGCCAGCCCAAACCATTGTTATTTTCTAAAAAGGTGTTTATTTATGCAGCTTTTTTTATTTTATAAACTCTCCATATTTATTCTGGGTGCTTTGGAGACGACCAGGTATGTAGTTTAAGAGACACCGCGCATCAGGGATCGAGAAAAACTGAAATCCTGGGAGGGACATAGTGTTTGATCTCTTTGGCATGTTTCTGACTGCTTTAGTCACTGGCTAATGAGTCGGTCCACATGCCTTGAAAACACGGCCTAAGTTTGCCCTGCGGGGATGAGTACCAAAGCCATTGGGGGCCGTTACTTTCTTACCCCAGCAGGCTGGTCCAGAGTGAGGGGGATGCTTACCTGAAAGCGTTCATGTGACGCTGCAGAATGCAGACTCTGATTGGCCGGTCCGTCCGAGAGATTTTCAGCTGACGTGGGAATGACGCCGATTAGCATATTCACACCGGCCATGCGCTCAGGAATGTTCCAGACCTGAGGAAACGCAGCGACAGAAATATTCACAATCGCGTTACAAAACGATGTCTCATCAATCACAGACTCAGTAATTCCGAGGGAAGATCGTTTTGATCAGACCAGAGTCAAAGATTACGCAGACTTCGGCAAACTTGTCTCACAACGACAAACAGCAAAGGACGCTGTATTGAGACCAAAGTTCCAGAATTATAATCGTCACATTGGAAAGCAGACTTTTATTCACAGAATACAGAAAATCGTTTCTTTATGTATGTATTACAAGGTACCTGCAGAGTACATCACACTCACAGACACTCACAAACTCACAGTTTTTCTCATCAGAATCGATGGCTCTGCAATGCAAAATTACGAACCCAGGGAAAGAAATCGAGTGCAGAGGTGTGACCCAAATAATGACTGACTGAAATCAAACTTAAGTACTGCAGCTGTGGCTTTATGACTCTGCTCATCTCAAACATACAGCTACGCATATTGAGGTGGCTCGACACCTCTCTATCTGCCACTAATACGACAGTCTTCCTCACTATTTCCTCTCTTCTCGTTTTATTCCCATCTCTCTGTCTCCCTCTCCTCCGCAGTTCCTACATCTCCATTGAAAGGTTTAATTCTGATCATTACAGAATGGATCTGATGGGTCTAGGATGTGTGGGGTAGTGGGACACGCGCCCATGCCTGTCCCGCTGATCTGGGACCTGTCAGGTGGGTGCGGCCACGTGGCTGCTGATTGGCCGAGCCCCAGCGGTGTGACCGTAGCTGACTCCTCTAATTTCACAGCGCTCCTCGCAGTCGGCCTGTCGCGCTCCACCTCTGATTGAGATATTTGCAAACTGTCAGTTCCCATAAAGACCTGTCTGAGGTGACAGGGCCCTCACGGCCCTCAGGACTCATTTTAAGAAGCTGAGGTGACAACCGAACCCCGCCCCCCAAGCCCCCACACAAACACACACACACACACACACACACACACACACACACACACACACACAAACTGTGTGCTCCAAATCCAGGTGAACAGGTATGTGACGCCTGACAGAGAATATGAGAGTGGATATATCGCCCCCTCCTGAAACACCCACCCATCCTGTCAGTCACTTCCTCTGACCCTCTTTAGTTATCATCCTCTGACAGGCTGTAACCGTCCAGCTCCATGAGCCCTGATGCCCCCCGTCCCTCACAGCTCTGGGCTGGACCTGTGAAACAGGTCTCACCTAGAGCTGGAGCAGAGGAGAGACGGACCCATCAGTCTCCACTACCGCATGTATCCAGCTGAATTCCATCACACTGAGAACATTTCTCACAAGTTAGCCAGCAAACTCCGTAATCCTGCTTTGTCCCTGGTGCCACACTATACTGCAGCCTCTGAGCTGAATGTTTGTCTACTTACCGAGAGTGGAGAAACCCAAAAGTGCTGTTTTAGTTCCTTGTTACAGAAATCTCTTGAGCCAAAGCTCTTCACCACAAATATGTATGATAACTGGAGGTCAATGGGAAGCTTCAGAAACACCGCCCCACCAAAATGTCGAGGTGCTTTAAGGACTAAATCGGCAAACCTTATGAAGATATTTTTTTAAATAGCATGACAGTTGGATAATAACAAAAATAAACTAAAAATATGAATAATGATGATTTACTCTTCCTACATATACATTTTACTGTCTACAGCAGTGGGCCAGCTTCAGGTCCCCCCAAAAACATGACACTCATGTTGAAACACACAGCCTTATGGCTCACACCATTTGGGTTCAACAAAGAAAGCAGTGCAGAGCCTGCAGTAGACAGCAGGGTTAGTATGGGGCTTAGAGGAGCTATATGAGGCCATGAAGAATTAACAGTAAAAGCCTGCCGTTCTTTTATTCTTCTTTACTGCCCCTGTTCTCTCTTTCTTTTTTTCTGTTTTTTATTTTTTTTTACCCCTCCTTCAAGAAACAGCCATCCGATACACCCAGCCACACAGCAGTCCAGTCACCGTAATGGCATAACCAAGTATTTACGACGTAGGCGTTTAAAATTTCCCAGATAAAGCGTGAAACACTATAGCCGCAAATTTGTTAATATCATTACGTGATGTTAGCAGGAACTGAAGCTGACAGAACAGGGTCCTCCAGGGCTGGGAGGCCCCCCCAGGGATGTTATTTATAACATAACAGCTATAAAACACGCACTAAGTTATCGGGTTTGGAACCTGCCCCTCAGTCCGAGCGCTCCGGTTACATGGGACTTTTTCCCTTCAAACACAAGTGTTAAAATAATTAAGGAAAATGGCTTTCTTGGCGTCTGCTTTTTCTCACAGAAAAGTGGGAAACAGCATGCATTACTGGTAGTTACTGGCTACGCCCTCTTTATTATCTATTTATGTTTAAAAACTGAATGTGAGAGAATTAAAGAAGATAATAAACCAGCTGGTGTCAAGGATGATCAGAGATTTTTTATGGGGCGGGGGGGATATAACTTAAAATGAGAGGCCATCCTTATTCAAACACAGGGCAATACCTTGGGTAAAAAAGAAAAAAACAGCAATGCAACATCCATACCTCAAGTCTGGTTTCAATTAATATCTTTTCCACACTGTATACAGAATGGCAGTAAAGAAAGAAACAAAAAAATATACTTTAATTGTATTGTGAAACAAAAGGCCCTGTCTCACATAAAGGACACGGCTAACCTTAAAAATAAATAATCAAACAAATAAATTAATAACTCCTCATAGACCGGATATATTGATTACGTGTGATGTCCCCACCTACAGCGCAAGCTTGCAGGTAAGGGAACGTCACAATGCAGAAGCACTGATAAAGTAGCTGTACAGCTTAGGCCAGGGTGATATACCGCTGAAAACTGCTCATGAAGAAAAGACACCGCGCAGGAAAAAAAAAGCAATGCTAACACCCACACTGGCAGCCTCGCCCCCCCCCACCCCCAGCGTGGCCATGGTTAATCGGCTAGTGTCTCTATTCCAAGGTGACAGGTGTGGGGGGAGTTGGGGGTGGTGGGAAAACTTATCAGTGCCAGTAAATGAGAGCTAATGGCCCCACAGGAGAGAGCAGAAATGGCTTGTCTTTAAAGCTGCCACAGTGTTTAGTATCTCCTTTATTATATTGGTGGCGGTAATGCGATATGTCACACTGGCGCTAATACACTCCTGCGTTCTGTCATCTGGCTGAAACGCTTATCAAGGCCCCGCGCTCGCGACTCGCCCTCTTGTCAGGGGCAATTATCCCCCCAACGCCGGCGGGGGCGAGGACTCAGACTGCCGTCATTAGTGCTGGAGAGCCGTGACGCGCGGTCTGCCTGCCTCGCTCTCCGCGCCTCTCTCTCTCTCTCGCCTCGCTCTCTCTCTTTGCCCGAGCCCTCCGGGTTAGCAGGTGCAGGAATTGAACCCCGGGGGTTGAGAGTTCAGCGAGGGGCAGGACGGAGGACCTCTTTTGTCTAAACTTAGCTTTGAGCCGCTAAAGAGCATGAGTGTTCTCTGACACTTATTGACACGCACTCCAGCCTCGTTAAAAATGCTCCAAAAAAGACCAAATGCACAAGAGCCCACAGAAAAGAAAAAAATATATGTAAAAAAAAATAAAACCGCTGCTGAATGTAGACTGCATCCACAAGCCTTTATAAACTTGGTGAGAATCAATCAGTATCTAATTCATGGCACCAAACATTCTATCTTACAGCATACTCAAAACGTGACCTCACATGAAAGCAGCCTGACAGACACTTATCTCCCGGTAAACCTGTCGCTGTGTAAAGTAAACACACACTTGTAACAGTCTACAAATAGATTACAGCTGTCCTGCGATACCTGGCTGGACTGACATCATTTTACAACCACACTTAAGCAGCGATGTTTAAAATCCCTGACCTGTGTCAGTGTGTTTTTATAGATCTTTATTGATCTGTCTGTATGTGTGCATTAGTGTGGTGCAGAAATGTTACGGTGAGGCACTGCTAAGTAAGTTACAGGATGTCTGTGATTCACCCACGCTTTGCCAGTTCGATGCTCATAGCCCTAACTCAGTGGCTGTTTGTAGATGTTCATCTCCACATTATTGTTCCACATGATACTTCTTTTTATCATTTTACTTCAACAGTTGGTAAAACTGTGAATCCCATCAGATCAGGCCATCTACTGAACTAAAACACAGCTACCATATTATAACGGTACTATGACAACTACTACTGCCAGAGCTACTATCACTACTGCTGCTACTATCACACTAATATAAGCAGTTACATTACTGCTACGTCATTTACTGCTGTGGATGAGAGCTAGTTTCTTTATTTGAATACCTTCACTTTAAAAACACAGCATGACTTCACTTGAGCTTTATGAAGTTGAGGGTGCTGCCGCTGCAAACCTGCAGCATTCTGACTGTTTTCTGGACTAAGGTGACCTGGCTGGGCCTCGATGAAGTCTCCTTTTAATCTGAGAGAGAGAGAGAGAGAGAGAGAACGGGGTTCCCAGAGAACGAACTCGCTCCTCCCGTCGACCTTCGGGTTTCATTGAGGAGTACGCATCTTTGTTCTGCTTGCCAGGGAGGACTCATTACGCCCTGTTTTTAAAGACAGCCGCTCGTCTAGGGAGGGCTCATTACTGCCGGGAAAGACCCCCTGGGGTGGCAGGAAAGGGAGACGGCGAGGGCCCCAGGGTAATCAGCCAGCTAAACCCACTCTAAACACCCATCCAGCAACTTCCAGAGAAGCGCCGCGCTTCCACATTTAGAATGTCTTTGAGGCGCGCGGGAGAACGGCGGCGGCGGCGACGACGGCGCTTCACAGACATCGTTTGGCTGCGCACTGAAAGCCTGCCAGCCCACTGAAGCGTGCGGACGCGCTGCCAAACAGCAGATCAGAGTTAATGATAACTGGCAACTTTTTAAATCTGTCCTCCTGTTTCTTTTCAGGCAGAGAGGTAGGCAGCCGATCTGAGAACCCGATCTATTGATTTTTCATATTCATAACATCAGAAGCACAGGGTGTGTTTTTACACTCATATCCCTGGCCAAGTGACAGCGGCAGGGGACGGGCGTGACGTTAAGCAGTCAAGCTAAACACAAACTATGAAAGTGGGTAAAAATATTACCTTTGAATGATTACATTGACAATTAGCAGTGCTAAATGTGCTTCAATACAGATATTAATTGAAAGAAACAGCACTTGTTTTAGCTGTTTGATCATGAATCCCTATACAATCATAATTACTGCATCCTTTAAAGGCAGATATTTTTAGCAGACGCATCAGAAATGACCTTGCGCGTGTAGTGAAAACACAGCTGCTCTTTAACTCCAGCTTAAATATTCTTCTTTTTTTCCCAAGTTACAACCTTCAAGATGGGTTTGGGAGTGGGCTTAAAAAAACAGAAAAGGACAAGAAAAAAAAACAAAACAATTATGTCTTCCCACAAATTCCTGCTGGAAAGTTTGTTTAAAATTGCTTCAAGCTGTGATTCCCACGTGAAAAGCGTCGGCAAGCATCTTCTCTAGTTCGACTCTAGTTGGAGACTTCAGAGGACGGAGACCCATGAAGGCCAAAAAGCCCTGACCCGCCCTTTTCCATTCGTCATTATCTCCAAATATTCAATTGCAGCGCCTGGTTTCAATCAGTAGTGTTGAATCTATGCCTATCATCTGCAGTGAAAGAAATAGAAAGTTCCGCTGACGGGGCATGCTTGAAGGTGCTTGAAGGCCCACATCTGTGATCATGAACACCGTTATGTTCCTGCTGTGGTTTCCACAGGCCGTTAAATTGGAGTCAATTAGCCTGAGGAAGTGGACTCGCAATGGAGCAGGAATCTGTGTGAAATGACCCCGGTTCTGTTTGCTCTCACACGCTGCGCACCCAAAGGACACTGACACTATGGCTACACCAGTCACATATGTCTGTCTGTACACACACACACACACACCACCTTCACATGTGCATACATACACACACGCACACACACACCTTCACATGTGCATACACACACACACACACACACACACACACACACACCTTCACATGTGCATACATACACTCACACACACACACACACACACACACACACACACACACACACACACACACACCTTCACATGTGCATACATACACTCACACACACACACACACACACACACACACACACACACACACACACACACACACACACACACACACACCTTCACATGTGCATACATACACTCACACACACACACACACACACCTTCACATGTGCATACACACACACACACACACACGAAAGAAAGCACTCTCTCACTCTTACACAGCACACACACAAACAGTATTTTGTTGCATTCCAGTCAATTAGTATACAATTTATTCTAATTACCCATGAGGTGTTGAGTTTATGTGAACATAACTCATATTTCAAGCACATATTCGTATCGATTCAAAATTTAATTGACAATTTTGTCAATGATATATAAAAAAGCCACAAAATCTCATTACATGACTAAACAGATAACACATAACATGACTAAACAGGGACAAACCTGCTTCTCGGTGCTTGGAGTGTTGTGCCGGGGGCCTGTAGTGTTTTGGATGACCTTAGCTTTGGCAGAGGTCACGGTGCACATCAGCATACACACAGACAGATGGCAGCTTTGGTAGATTTACTCAGTCATGTCAGACAAAGTTCCCATCGGGGACACCACGAGAACATTTACAGCCTCGACTTCAAAACCTCCTCTCGTTCCACCGAGAGATAAACACCCCCTCACCGCACAAGTCAATCCAGTAACGTTCCAGATTCAATCTGAAAGCCAAGTTCGTCTTTCAGAAGTAGCAAGCCTCCGTATTTTCATCCTGGACCTGAACAGCTACATAAAAAACCAAACTGAACAGCCACTTGGGTTTGTGTGCAGTAACACTCATTCACAATCAAATACTAATAAAATGTGTTTATTTAAACACACTTGCCAGGATTATATCAACATTTATCCTTAGCCTTAACTTTTTTCTTGTAATTTATTAATATTCCAATCAATTTTGAAGTAAAAACCAATAAATTATACAGTTCAAGATTTATTTATAAGCGAAACATAAGGATGCGAGTACACCAAATGCAGGTGAATACATTAAATTATGTGTTTCAGCCCATGGCTTTGTGTGAAACTCCACTCTCAGAAACATCCTAAGAGCCTGAAAGTGAAAGTACAGACACCAAATTAAAAGGCAATGAAATGGCAGGTATGCTCTTTCTCCCCAGCCAAAGCCTGGTGCCTCAGCTCTTTCATCAAACCCTGTCCATTTACAGAGCAGGTAGGAAAGGCATTAGCAGATATACTTCACCTTAAAAAGGAAACTATAAAAGTCATCCTTAAAAAAAAAGTTTCTTCATTTTGCTGTATGTGGGACAAGACATCCAGAGAATAAAGCAGAGGTGAAGTTGAATAGAGTCGACCCATTTTTCTTAAAAAAGAAAGGTATTTATGAAAAAAAAAACATAGGAAATAGATTGAGATGATTTGAACTCCATTGATTGGTTAGCCTCACCAGAGTGTCTGCATGGTGGTAATGGTCTTTCCTTCATAAAGGGCTGTTTTGCTGTTGTGATTAATGCTTCACTTCTGTGAATCAATAAACCGTAAAGTAACGGCACGTCTTTATGCATTTGGCTCGGAGCTTCCACATATCGTCTGCCGACAGATTGGCGCATTGGTAAACCTGCAGGGTTTGGCTTTGTTCTACACCAATTTGAAACGGGTCTCTTTTGTGAGAGCCCAAAACAGAACCAAGGCCGTCTGAGATGGCGCTGGCG
This sequence comes from Albula goreensis, assembly GCA_022829145.1. Classification (NCBI taxonomy): domain Eukaryota; kingdom Metazoa; phylum Chordata; class Actinopteri; order Albuliformes; family Albulidae; genus Albula; species Albula goreensis. Next base: position 2,087,115 of record CM040755.1, on the reverse strand, counting down.
AAACAAAAGGCGAAGAATGTAAATCAACACTTACCTTCACATGCCATCGATCCCGGCAGTGAATTTGCTTTGTTTATGACATTGAGGATCATTGATCTGAAGAAACTGGACCAGTCGCAGGTGAGACAGCATCCTCAAGGGCTGATGGAGGCCGGGAGTTCTTAAGTGTTGAACCGGAGGGGACAGCTTATTGACAGGCCTGTAAATGTTAAAGTCGTTTTAATTGATCGGCCTTCAGCCAGTCTCCATGCCAATAGGGACAGGGTGGGCATGGGGGGGGGATTCAGGCAGCCCCAGACCTGCTGCAGTGGGCGGTGGGAAAAATAGACGGCGAACGGCCAGGTCATCACACATACTGCGTTCATTATCTTTACATCCAGAATGCAAATTTTTAGTTGCCACAGATCAGTGGCAAGTGGTTGTAGTAAGCTTTTAAGTAGTTAAGTAGTCTTAAGCATTTCAAAAACGCTGTGGCTGTGAGGTGCTCAGGGTTTATGTGTGGCACAAGCTGATGTTTTGGCTCCTCACGCCAACTGCTGCAAACTTCAAATGGAAAACAAAAACATGGGCCAAGTTCATTGCTTTTACAGCTTGTGGAGCAAACAGAGGGACATACCTCACTTACTCTGTGTTTCATAGAATCATATGGTGATTAAACACAGATAAAGTAAATCAATTTAAAAATGGGAATTCTTTTATCATTTGCGAATGCTCCAAGGCTAGCACTGCACGCCAGCTTCCCATCATCCTTCATAGGTGCTGAATAGGGATGAGAATCTGTAATTTTCACATAGTTAAAATATTTACAAAGCATACTTACACTCCCCAACAAACTGATATGAGCACTGCATATGTTTTAGCATAATATGGTTGTAGTGTATGATACATATTCAGTTTTGTCTGACTCCACCCACCTATGAGAAACAAAATTGTGTGATCTCACTTGAAAATAAACAGATGCAAAAACAGAGTTATTATACAATAAAATGAAGCTTTAGAGAACCTTGTACAAACAGCCTCAGAAAAACAAAACTGCTCTTTAAGTTTTAACGTGCATAATTTGGGTGTCGGACGGTATCATTTGCATGAGTGTAATAATTTTCACAGTGCGTATGCCCATATCTGCCTGGACTGTTTGATTTTCGTATTCCTCCAGCACAAAACCCAACATCAGAGAGCACAAAACTGTAACACCTGCTGGATGAAAAACAAAACAATTAAAAAAAAACTGGTATTATTTTTAGCCAGATGCTGTTGGTGCTCGCACATTCACCTAATTTTCTCTTTAATCTCTGCTATCAATGTAAACATACTCACTTTCACACAGGCCATTTCAGGAAACCCCTAAAGTCAGACTAACTACATAAAATTAATGAAATACAATGTACCCTAATTCCCCCTTAATAAACCAAAAGCACAACTCTCTTAATGACCCACACATCATTAATAAGGAAATTAGTATGGTAATGAAGGTGACACACCCGCTTCACAAAGGTAGACAGTTATAACTGTCACATGATGCCTCCTGTTTCTGTTTAGTCACACAAGGAACACTGCTGACATCAAATGAAAGAGGGTTTACTTCTAAAAGGTGTGTATGTGTGTGTGTTTGTAAGATATATTGAGGACAACATCTCTGCTCTAGGACTCTATGGAAGTGCTGTATATTAATCTAATCACTCCCTTTTACGATTCTCCATTTTCACTGGAGTCGAAGTGTTAAGGTGTCAGAAATATGTTCAGCTTTCCCCCTCTGCTTTGGCTCAAGTGTTCCATTTGCTCTTGTGTATTCTAGCTGGCGCTGTGCAGAAATAAGGAGTGGCATGGATAACATGAGCCAGACTGGAGCAGCGCACTCCTTTATGGCTTTAACAAGGACAGCGTCCCCGAGTGAGTGAAGCTCTTTAGCAGGGTTGGTATCTTAGATTCCTGGCATCAGTTTTGAATCATTGTGGTAAAGACAGCACATGATTTATACACAAAGAACAGCAGAGTTAAGGATTTTAAGCTGTCATGTCTACATGTAGGTCACATAAGGGCGAAGAGGGGAATCTTTCTTCCATGACAGAATGTCAGGAAAAAAAGGGCTTGAGCCGAGAATGTCTCGAATTCTGTATGCATGCTGCTGATCGTACAAACGCTGTACAGTTATCTCCGCCAGCGAGAGCCTCAGTCACTATCTAAGTTTCTGACTTTCAAGTAGCTGTTAAAAGGGATGGTTCTTAAAGAGAGAAAGAAAAAGAAGTGAACTGCTTTATCTGGTTTTCTGTTTCCTGCTGGCACCCGTAATACTGAGGAATCTTCATAACTGATGGGTGTTTATGCTTTGTTTAACGGTAACGAGATGACCTCATCACTGTGTGACTGGATAATGTTAGTAACAAGAGGAGGTGGAACTGGGTAAACTTAAAACCATATAATGGCCTGAACAGACCATTCAGCTCAACCTGATTTATCAGTCTTGAGAGCATCTAGCACTCCATCAAGCCTGGTCTTTCACACTAAGGATCTCTTACCTCTACTATGTTACTTGGCAGCCTGGTCCAAGAACTGACAATTCTTTGTGCAAAATAATACTTCCCGACATTAGTATGGGATTTAGTTTCCAACTATTCTACAGCCTGATCTCAACCAAAAAACGACCTTTACGGTTCACCTTGTTTAACCCTTTTACGAATTTAGAAACCTCAATTACTTCCTCCATAAGAAAGAGGTGATAGACCGGAGGAGGAGGAGGAGGGGGGGAAGTCTTGCAAACTTGGAATGATGGAGACAAAAGTGCGCTTACAGAATCTGAAGGAGGTTCTTTCTTTCTTTTTTTTTTAAAGCTGTCACACAGTTGTCACCGAGCAGCGCCAGTGACAGCTGATTCATGTGCGGATCTCCGCTGCTCTCTGAATGGCAGTCACACCGCATAAAGCTCAACGCGGGAAAGTGACAGGAAGCTACGGATAAAGACAACAAAAGCTGTCACAAACAGCTGTCTGTTAGCGCGGAGATCATATTTATTTATTGACAGTTGGTTCATCAGGTATGCCCTTTGAGAGGTGACACCCAGAGACTGCCGCTCGCTCCTCTCCGTCAGAGCAGAGGGTTTTCAGAGACCAGGGCTGAGCGCGTCCAACAGCTGGGGAGAAACAAAACATTCCATACGCACTTTCCATTTACTCGCATAAATTAACCCGAGTAGGACTTGTCATTCACGCGTATGTTTTTTAAAAAAAAGGGGGGAAATCTAAAAAAAAAAAAAAAAAAAAAAAAGCAAAGAAAGGTGACTTACATAATGAAATAATTTTACATTACAGAATACTCAGGGAAAAACACAGGAAGGTGACTCCGGTGATAATGAGAAGAATAATAACCTCGGGTTCAACTTTAGCGGTGTAACCCTAGCGCTCACCGGCTGCATCAGCGTATCCTCTCTCCGCTAGGAACTACTTAAGCTTCTGGAACTCTCCGTTTCTATTCTTAGTCTCTCAGTCTCCCTGCTCTGACTTAATAATAGTCAATTAGAGCAGGCAGCACTATGGGAAGGCAACGGGAAGACTTCCTTTCTTGTCTCACGTGCTGATATGAATCGTAATGGGTAAAAATAACTCTTCCGGGATCGGGAGACTGTCTGCTAATTGACAGGACGTTGACAAGGAAATCAGTAAAGTTTGACAACTAATTGACTGTGTCCCCCGATTCCCGATATGGTTTCATATGAAACAAAACCATAGAGGGATTTTTTTTTATACGTTAGGCATTTTGTTTTAATCAACCGATTTGACTTAAAAACTAGAAAAAAAAAAAGCATGAAAAGAACGCATACTGTATGCGCGTTAAAACGGCTCGTTAGCAAGTTTGTAAAATTGCAGTTTTAGAGCAGATTCGCTGAAACTTCTCACAGATTAAAGATGAAATTTTTGGAGAGCCCTGTCTAAGAGCCGTAGCTAAATGTCTGCGCTGCAATTTGGGACTTGGCTAGGCCTTACTCTTTTCAGCTGGTATGTTTTTCTGCCCTGCTCAAGACCACAAGATAATTATACAGGCTAGGTGTTATTTATTTCACCATCTGTACCTGTACATCCACAAAACACACACTTACAGCATAATTAATACTGGCTGAGCAGAGAGCTACTTAAGTTTTAGAGATGAATAATGTTCTTTCCTCAAAAAGGTATGGGGAACAGTAATCATTGGAGAAACTGGAGGGGGGGGGATGACATGACCTCAGCAAGAAACACCATAAACACCATTAAATAAACCAGAGGATGTTTCTAAGTGCTCCGGTATCTCCCATCATGCCATGCGTCGGCTTGTCACACATGGCACTCATTGGAGGAGGAGAAAAGCTGGGGCGATGTCAGTGATGCTGCGTTTACCAGAGGTAATAAATAATAAATAAATAATGATGATGATGTCATCACCTGTGCGCCTGTGTCTTTGGACTCCCCGGAGCGGGGGACAGGACCAGCGGCTCTCTGGGGCGGCTCTGGAGCACGGGGCCTGGAGAGGGGGGTTTAAGGGCCACTGCAGTGCCCTGTGGTTTAACTTAATAACCTGGCTGCGGGGGCTCACAGCCACTGGTGCGTAACAGCACCGCAGGTCTTGCTCCAGCGTCCAGCGGGCGGGGCGGGGTGGGGCGGGGCGGGGCTGTAATCCCACTCTTCAGGCAGAGACCGGCTCTTCGGCCTCCACGGGGTCCCTCGTCCTCCTCTGTATCTGCGCCACTGTGCGTTAGATAAGAGGCTCCGTCACTTTTGTTCCAGGCTATTAGACGCCTCTCCCCCTCCGGGCCAGGACTGAGGAGCTCATATGCGCTGGAGGAGCAGCACAGCACGGACACTGAGCCAGAAACCACAAGGAGGCATGGACACAAATAAAAATAAAGAAACAAGAATAAGAGACCAAATTCAAACAGATTCCATTTGATTCCTGGAGTATTGTGAAAATGAGAGGATTAGGGGGTTTAAGATTATGTTTGTATCTTCCTGGAAAAACTGCAGGGAGGAACCTTTTTAGCAGGAAGTAATGTGAGGGATTGATCAGCCTCTACAGGTGGGCGTAAAGCCCTGCGCTGGACTCTAAATGGGCCACAGCGAGACCCAAAGGGTGTGATTAACACTGAACACTGCTCTTCTGCCGTAAAAACAACATTTGAACCAAAATTAGCAAATGAGCGAATCCTAAAATATCACTGAGGCAAAGACACTAAACGGACTGAAAGAATGGTTCCGTTAAAAAAAAAAAAAAAAAAACAGATTAAATCAAATGCACTTAGTCTATTTAAAGTGCATATGCAATTCAGTAAGAAACTTTGTGGGCACACAGTATTATACTTTAGCATTAAAAGAACACATTCCTGAGCACATGTTTGCCTGTCTCTGATATAATAGAAAATACTGAAAGACAGTGATGATGAATGTGAGAGTGATGGTGTGAAATCTTTTTTATTTGACTGAATTGCAAATGCCCTTAAAAAGACGGAGCACGCTGGGTTAAATCTAGCCCTGTGTCTTTTTTTAAAGATACCATTCTTTCAATCCACTCTGATTCCCTTCCCCACTGATATTTATTTTTATTTTTTTATAAGCCTGTATATTTTTACAGGCTTATATAGTGGATAATAAAATAAGATAAAAAGTGCTGGTGTCTCTGGCGCTCTCAGTGGGCCTGAGGCTGTGGTCTGGTTTTCAGCCGTGCAGCTCAAGGGCGATACGCCGGACCTGCAGAGAGACTCTCTATCAAACCTGCGGCTAAAAGCCCCACTTCAAATGGATGGGGGACCCGCCGTTCCGGGGTGGGTTGGGGAAAATGGTGGAAATGAGGGCCTTCACCCCCCCAACCTCCCTCCACACTTCCCTCATCCCACTTTACTTCTGGATCCTTCTAAGGTTGCTTCATCACCCTACTCCCCCCCCCCCACTCACACACACACTTTACTTCTGGAACCTTCTAAAGCCGCTATGATCACAGAGCCCCTTCTCCCACGCGCATCTTTCTCACATCAAAGGTCCCGTGGGCAGGATCATCCCCATAACAAGATAATAATAACATTATTTCCTCTCACAAAACATGTTTTCAATACAATTATCACGGCTAGATTGAGACTGCCGGGTATCCGATAACCGCCAAGCAAGAGAGGGAGAGAGGGAGAGAGAGAGAGAGAGAGATTGGGCTGTGTTCACAGCCATTACAGATGTAGAGTCTCCTCTCTCTTACTCTATTTTCTTCTATCTATCCAGGGGAATTAGAGAAGGCATGACAGGACTCTTAGCTGGCTCTCCATGGAGCATTTTTCTGTTATTTAAAAAATAACAGAAAATTTCTGTTATTTAAAAAAAAAAAAAAAACCTTTAGCGAACACTGGATGGCCAAATGCACATCTATATGTCAGTGAGTTCTTAACTATCTATTTTAATGTCGTGCATCTGAGCTCCGTCCAAAATCAGCTTGGATGAATCGACCCTTTTTTGATGGGATTTCATCATTCAGCCCTTCGTTTTGAATCATGATTGAATTATTACTTTTTCCTACTTAACAAAACAAGTTCATTTTAGTGAGGATAGCAGAACTGGCCAAACTGTTCTCATTAATAAAATAACATTAATTAAATTAATAAAAACATTCAAACTCAATTGGATGTCAGCAATAGGGACATAAGGACAAATGCAGACTGAGTCCAGGACTTTGTGGTTCCTCTCTTTATCACCCACGCAAAACTCCCAGAGTCTCCAGATTTCACCCCGCATTGACTCATACTATGAACACAGCTCTTTTCTCTTTTAGTATGTGAATCAAAGAGATGGTATCTGTTTAGGCTACTGTCATCTGGTGTCACCTCTGCGTCTGTCGTACCTCATTGTATGAGCATCAATGCTACAAGCAAGCGTTTGGCCTGTTTTTTACAGTGTACAGTTACATACAACATGTAGAGTAATGGTTAGGGAGTTGGGCTTGTAGCTCAGAAACCAGACCCCAGCACTACAAGGCAAAATTATTTATAAACTGTGAAAGTCAATGAAAGACCATTACATGATGTCTTACACGGTTAGCAGATAATCTTTACCTATTACAACTTACAGAATACATTTTCACACGCTACACATTTAACCAGATCAATATTTTCTGTAGGTGAAGTTCTCTGTTTTGGGGTTGAATGGCTGGCAGTGGCCTACCAAGGAATTGAACCTGAAACCATCATAATCATTATACTATACTGCTGCCCTAAAACGTGTACTTCATAATCATTATACTATACTTCTGCCCTAAAACGTGTACTTCATAACCATTATACTATACTACTGCCCTAAAACGTGTACTTCATTTTCATTATACTATACTGCTGCCCTAAAACGTGTACTTCATAATCATTATACTATACTGCTGCCCTAAAACGTGCACTTCATAATCATTATACTATACTGCTGCCCTAAAACGTGCACTTCATAATCATTACACTATACTGCTGCCCTAAAACGTGTACTTCATAATCATTATACTATACTACTGCCCTAAAACGTGTACTTCATAATCATTATACTATACTGCTGCCCTAAAACGTGTACTTCATAATCATTATACTATACTACTGCCCTAAAACGTGTACTTCATAATCATTATACTATACTACTGCCCTAAAACGTGTACTTCATAACCATTATACTATACTGCTGCCCTAAAACGTGTACTTCCTAACCATAATACTATACTACTGCACCAAAACGTGTACTTCCTAACCATAATACTATACTGCTGCCCTAGAACGTGTACTTCATAATCATTATACTGTACTGCTGCCCTAAAACGTGTACTTCATAATCATTATACTGTACTGCTGCCCTAAAACGTGTACTTCATTTTCATTATACTATACTGCTGCCCTAAAACGTGTACTTCCTAACCATAATACTATACTACTGCACCAAAATGTGTACTTCCTAACCATAATACTATACTACTGCACCAAAACGTGTACTTCATAACAATTACACTGTGCAGTTTTTTGGACCCTATAGGCCACTCACTCAGTTCTTTTACTGCTTACTCAGCTAAGCATACAAGTCATGAGCCTTAGCGTCATGAATTTGAAATGCTTAACAGCTCATTAACGCTGTTAAAATGCTCATTCCTAAAAAAGGTAATATTAAACATACATTCTTATGATGATGATGATATATATATATATATATATATATATATAAAAACATTGAACATAACCGTGTACCCCCTCTCTTCCCCAGCAGAAAGCTGCAGAATAGCAATCGTTCAGGAAAGCAGGAAAGCTTTTGAAAGTTTTTCTGTGGGTGAGTGAGCGGATGACTTGTGATTTAATGCACGGCTCCAGAAAAACAGGCCTCTCTCTCTCTCTTTCTCTCTCCCTCCTCCCTCTCTCTCTTTCTCTCTCCCTCCTCCCTCTCTCTCTTTCTCTCTCCCTCCTCCCTCTCTCTGAGTAAGGCGCATAGATCGGTAAACAAATCATTCTCAAGTTATGCCAGGATGCCTCGTTTTGGGATCGACTCGCCGCTATTTTAATCACTACCTAATTGTCTTAGTGCTCTATTGACAGGGCTGGGGTGGGGGGCTGTGGCGCTTTCTGCTGACACCATTGGGGCCTGCAGATCCGCGTTAACCTTTCGATGTCCGCCAACGAGCCGCAGCGCGGTGGCGATCGATCCAGGCGGCCGCTGCAGTTAGATGAAACCCAATCAGCTCTCCTGTTCCTTCATGTAAGTGGGACCCAGTTACCGAAGACTGCACGACATTCGCGCACGCTAACTCCACACACTCACGGGTCGGAGTGGATCAGAGACAAAAACTTTGCTGCAAGCCCAGCTACTGCCTGGGACGCCTTGTGCACGGGACGACGGACGGCAGCCTGAAAACACTGAAAAACTGCCCTTTTTCATTGAACTGTTAACAAAAGACACCGGAAATGCTACCACATGCGGTCATGTGCACTCTTAAAACATGACAAAACATTAAAAACTAAGTTAAATAGTTCAAGAATATTTTGGGTGACAATTCCACAACATATCTTTCAGTCGTTTGGGAAGATAGTTAAGATACATCGTGAAATTATCATGAAAAATGAATATAAAATTCAATGTCACAATGCTAAGGCCAAGAGAATGTCATTTTTTAGAAATGTGTACATCAGTTGACTCAGTGATTACATTATTCCTCTCATAATTCTTATTATAGCTCCTGGTGCAAGCATTGTCTATGATTTGCATAGTCCTTCTTATAAAACTCAGATTCTGTTCCCATGATGAGAATTCCTTATCTCCACACAGCTAGCCTGACCTTTGGTGTGAATCATTTCCCCTGTTTCCAGTTTCTTACTTTTCAAAATCGCCTATGTCAGCAGCTTCGGGCTGGAATAAGCACTACAGGTATGGCTTTGATAATATGTGGCAGGTGTACACCTATTCACCGGAGCTGGGATTCTACAAAGAACCTATTTAAGCCTAGCGCTCCCCCCTCCCCCAATTCTATTTTCTAATGGGATTTTGTCTCCGCCAGCAGTAAAGTATAATCTAAGAATAAAACGACACGCTCCAGTACCCCAGTGCTGAGGGGCAGATCAGTCAGAGTGATGCCTCTCCTTCATTCGTCCCATTAAGCTGCCGTTATGACAACCTGCAGCTCGGCCCAATCAGCATTCACCTTAACTTATGACTCTCAATTAAATGCAAGTCTTAATTTTTTTTTTTTTTTTTTTGTCAATGCACACTTTTTTTTTTTTTAAAGTAATTTTACAGGTCACTTCAACTTGCCAAATTGTGTGTCTCTGAAGAAGGGAAGGCAGCTCTTAAGTGAGATTGCTGAATTAATCTAGTCCTGTGTACTCACTTTACATTTTCATATGAATTACTCGCTAACCCTTTGGATTTTGGGAAGGAAAAAATTTATATAGATATGAAAATGAATATTGTCTCTTACCAAAGTAGAGAATATGTGTTCAAAATGTAAAGGTAAAACACTAGTTTTTACCTAATGATCAAAATGATGTCTTGTGTCTGGTTGTGTAGCTACATTTTTTTTTGATAATGCAGTTGGGTCCTTTAGATAATCAGGACTTGTGCTCTAAAACACACTGAATACAAGCAGATATGCTGGCTGTCCAGGACAGGAGTCATGCGCCTCACCAAGGGAGAATCTGTGTGTGAGTTCCACTCCAAGCCTGTAGAGGGCGCTATGCTCCAGCAGTGTACTGCAGCGCTGGCCAGTCAGAGGCAGGCCTGGGCCCTAGGTGACGATGATTGATCGTGTTGTTTTCTTCATTACTTTAAAGCTAATCAGTGCGCGCTGTAATTTGAGTAATGATAGCTCATTATTGCTCGTTGCAGAGTGTTAAGGGTTTCTTCATTTCGCCCCTGCCACAGATCCATGGGGACAGCAATGGGGATCGATATTTATTTATTTATTTACTAATTTATTTTTTTCTCCAGGAATTCTTCTGGTCCTGGCCTCCTTCTTTCAACTCCAAAGTCGTAGCACAGCTCAAAAGTTACTTCAGTTATAACTTGACAAGCTTTGTTTAAAAATAGCCTTCTCTTTAGCTCACAATACAATCCTTTATGTGACAAACACTCCTGAAATATAGAAATGGATTAATAGATAGGTCATCAATTAAATAGCTGATGTTTAACAATTCATCATAAAATATGGGTTACATAATGTTTTTTTTTAAATAAACTTCTGTCATAATACGAAATCATAAGCAATCATTTCAAATGTAAAGTACAAATGATTATAACTTTCTAAAATATGTAATGGCAGATATCTAAATGCAAATTAAATCTCTGAGAAAAACACAAATTTATTACATTTGTGTTGTTCATGTCTGATTCACTGTTTACTTAAATACAGAGGTGCAAATCCACCTGCCAGGTAATGCATGTTTTTAATATAATTGTAATTTAATTATGGTATTATTGTACCATAAATTGAGAATAAAAAAGATGGTAGAATAGCGGGAGGTAAATTCATACAAAGAATACCAGACAGAATACACAGCACTTCAATCATCCTGATTAAAGCCGAGGAGAAACTTGTTTTTTCTTTTAATTGAACCACTCAGTGATTAAAAAGAAGTGTGATTCTAAAATTAGATCAAACACACAAATGTATTATTTGTCTTGGAGGCCCACATTCAGATGTCTCTCTAAATTTGTGATTAGAGAAACCAAAGCCAGAAAGATTTGGTTTTTAGATCATGACTGAGAAAAATCTTCATTTCAGAATAAACAATACTGGTCAGTAATGCATACACACATGCACTAATACACGCACGCACGCACGCACACATTCATGCATACAAGTACCTGTGTGTGTGAGCGTTATGTCCGTGTACATGTAAGTGTGCACACCTGCGCATGTGACTACTCTGACAGTCCTAAAGGGCAATTATGTCTCACCTTAATGGAAATAATAGATGTGTTTTGTTGCTTTCAAAAGTGTTTTTGCTGCTTGAATACTGACCGATCCTTTTCATCTGCTTCTCTTTGGTATGTTGTTCTAAGGGTTTTTTTTTTCCAGTTGTTGCTGTTGTTGTCTTTTGTCCTTTCTTCTGCTTTCACTCCCTGTTCATCAAAAGCAAAGATAAATGTATGACCGTGGTCCAAGAACCAAGCTATTTAACGTCTGAACAGAACGGAGCGAGGTGCCACCCAATCAGAAGAGGAGCATTTATGTTGTTCTTGTTTGAAGTTAGGGTCCTAAATCATTACTGTAATCTTCTCAGTACTTCTGCTGGCTCAATTTTGCCGTCTTTCATGTGCAAAGATATGACCAGAAGCTGACATCAACACCAGTGGCCGCATTACCCGTGGTATGCGCACTCACACACTCAAAAGCACCTTAGATCCCGCAAGTGCAGGAAAGTTATTGTACTTCGCAAACAAGAGAGGAAAGCTTCTCTGCAATGAAAAGCTGTCAGTCTTTCTTACGTAATTTCAGCGCACAGTTGTGCTTTTATAAAATGGTGTATCAACATCTCATCCCTATTCTGACAGATAAAAACATTCCTCTGGAAAAAAGTTAAAACTGACAGATGATGCGTATAAATGTTCTGTAACCTCTGTTAAATATACTGTCTCATACTCCATTTCAAACCCTAAACTACTACATTTCAAATCCGAAAATATAATTCACCATCAATTGTTTTTCTTTTCTGTTTTTGTAAGTTTTTACCTAAAAATAAATCTCTGTGCAGAGACATGACAGGTTTCACACCACCTGCTGTTTCAAGTGTTGAAGTTTGACAGAACAAAAGGATATGACATCTTACATAAATATTTTACATTTCTTACAATATTTACATTTATGACAGAATGTTATATTCTCATCCGAGCTTAAGCAGAAAAAATGCAATGCACAAAATCCAGCACCAGATGGTTATCAGTTTTATTCCTTAGAGGGACTACTTCGATGGAATTCTGGGTAATATGTCAACCACCTACAAACCCCCAGTTGTGACATCACAATGGTGTGTGAGTTGAAACTTGAGTTTCACACCCTCATACTTTCATGTCAGTATGAGAACCCAAAAACACCTGGGAGCATGATTTATCCCCATGGTTACGCAGAGTGACTGTTTAAGTAGTGCCATTTCACAGTGATTAAATTAAAACGCCATGTCAAACAAACGGTAGTCCAGAGTGAGAAATCACTGCTTATGTACTGTTCCTGTTTTTTCAGTGACAAGTTTTCAATTTTTAATGCCACCACAGGGAGAAAACAGGAATAAAAAGACAGGAAAATTATTAACATAGTTTGTCCTCCTGTAAAAACAGAGAGAGAGAGAGAGCGAACGAGAGAAAGCAGTGTTCCCTTCCCATAATCCTCTGGGTCTACTCAGTTAACCTGTCACGGGCTCTCTGCCTCTTCCCCCATTCCTTATAGTTCCAAATCAACCAATTAGAGGCTTGATAGCTGGACTTGTTACCTCCCTCTATCTTCCTGCCCGGTTCCTTCTTCATTTCAACACAACTAAAGCAACTAGCCTTGGGGCATCCCTGGGTGTTTGGGGGGCAAAGGTGTGTAGGGGTTTGTGGCTTGAGCCACATAAAAAAACCACAGTTGCGAGTATTATTATATAAAATAAATGAATAAATAATAGAATAAAAAAGTTAAATATTTTCTCCATTTTTTTAATGGCATACAGCAATTCTAGCAAGGCTGTTCTAACTGGGTTAAAGCAACAAGAGTTCCAATCCCCAAAATCTTCTTTTTTTTCCCTTAACAATGTTCATACGATGAAATAACTGCAGTTTAGGCTTGTCTCACGCTCGCAATCTGAACCACATGTGGCTGCAGTGGGTCTCCTGAGAATGTGGAGGCAGGGAGATTTTGGTGGGGGCGCTGAGGACAGGGGTGGAGGGGCGGGGCGGTGGTTACGGTCTGGATTTTCCCCTGTACCTTAATCACTCCTCTGGGGACCCATTGGAGCTGTTCTGCCAAAGAAAACAGTTATGATTAGAAAGCGATACAGCTCGCCCACATGCTGCTACAATGGCTTGTATCCTGTTTTATTTTGTCTTTGCACCCCCCCCACGCTCTGTTCACCCTTACACTGTGAGCCTCACCTCTTCCAGCAGAGCGGGCAGAGACAGGGAGGGCGGGGGGGCGGAGGGAGACAGGGAAGAGACAGCACATCTGTTAAAGCGATTCTGGGCCCTCGGCTCTCGTTTGTTCTCCTTAATGGCTGCCCTATCGCACCTCTCCGTCTTTCTGTCAGCTTTTACAAGATAACTGAAGGGGCAAATTACATGGATATATAATTTGCCCCTTCAGTTCCCTTACTCCCCCCACCCCCCACGACCTCCCGTCCACCAGGGAGACACTTAAGGGAGACACACCCACTCCATTGCCCGGGCTGGATCACAGAACCACCAGGGCCCAAAGCCCAGATCCTGGTGCATATCACCCATCTCTCTCCTTACCATCTGAGATTTGAAAGTATTCATCAGCAAAGAGTAATCAGTAAACCAGAGCCCAACTTCCACGGTGAAATCCTGAGCGCAGACCCGATGAAAGTACAGCAACCCTCAAACACTCTCTTGTATTGGAGAGACACATTAGCAGTGCTATAACTCTGCATCTCAAAGTTACATCTTCAGTTTTGTACTTTGTCCTTTCCTAAAATAGGCTATTCCCATGGCGACCGTTGGCTTGCGATGTGCTCACATGAAGAAGTGATTTCAATGGCCCAGAAAGCAGACACATCCGAGCACAGAGCCATGAGAAGGTCTGATGGAAATTACAGGACTCCAGTACATCCAGGATGTGTCATGTTGCCTACTACCAAGAGCAGCGATCTCTCTACGGAGCATCACAGTGTCTCCCTAATTGAAGTTACCGAAAAGTCTGAACAACTTGTTTAAAAGGTTGAAATTCTACTGCCGAAACCACAAAAAACTTGCAGACTCTGTGGCCCCCTGTTCGAGAGATTGAGGTCCTTGATCCAGAGAAAGTAGCCATTGTTGTGTCAACCCCAGCATTGAACACTCTCTGCTTCTACAAAAAGTTCTGCTGAACTAGTCAAATGCACAGCCTGTCATAAAAAGGCTGAATTTACGTGGAGTCAAATGTACCCTGAAAGCCTTTTCACTTAATAAGGAAGCGCAGTTTCTCTGTGGTCACATGCCATTTCAGTCTGGAGCAATGGGTCACGTGACTAATTGGAAGTTAACAAATGCTTCAGTTTTCATTGATTGCCCCTTGGAAGAAAATCATTAGCACACATTACTTAGCTCTAAATAAAACATGGTAAGCATTTTCAGTCCTTTTGAAATTTCTTGCGAGAAATGGAGCATGTCCTTAATCATATACAAGAGGTAAAGGGTAACAGTGTAGTGTAATGGTTAGGGAGCTGGGCTTGTAGCTCAGAGGTTACAGTGTAGTGTAATGGTTAGGGAGCTGGGCTTGTAGCTCAGAGGTTACAGTGTAGTGTAATGGTTAGGGAGCTGGGCTTGTAGCTCAGAGGTGACAGTGCAGTGTAATGGTTAGGGAGCTGGGCTTGTAGCTCAGAGGTTACAGTGTAGTGTAATGGTTAGGAGCTGGGCTTGTAGCTCAGAGGTTACAGTGTAGTGTAATGGTTAGAGCTGGGCTTGTAGCTCAGAGGTTACTGTGTAGTGTAATGGTTAGGAGCTGGGCTTGTAGCTCAGAGGTTACAGTGTAGTGTAATGGTTAGGAGCTGGGCTTGTAGCTCAGAGGTTACAGTGTAGTGTAATGGTTAGAGAGCTGGGCTTGTAGCTCAGAGGTTACTGTGTAGTGTAATGGTTAGGAGCTGGGCTTGTAGCTCAGAGGTTACAGTGTAGTGTAATGGTTAGGGAGCTGGGCTTGTAGCTCAGAGGTTACAGTGTAGTGTAATGGTTAGGGAGCTGGGCTTGTAGCTCAGAGGTTACAGTGTAGTATAATGGTTAGGGAGCTGGGCTTGTAGCTCAGAGGTCACAGTGTAGTATAATGGTTAGGGAGCTGGGCTTGTAGCTCTGAGGTTACAGTGTAGTATAATGGTTAGGGAGCTGGGCTTGTAGCTCAGAGGTTACAGTGCAGTGTAATGGTTAGAGAGCTGGGCTTGTAGCTCAGAGGTTACAGTGCAGTGTAATGGTTAGGAGCTGGGCTTGTAGCTCAGAGGTTACAGTGTTGTGTAATGGTTAGGGAGCTGGGCTTGTAGCTCAGAGGTTACAGTGTAGTGTAATGGTTAGGGAGCTGGGCTTGTAGCTCAGAGGTTACAGTGTAGTGTAATGGTTAGGGAGCTGGGCTTGTAGCTCAGAGGTTACAGTGTAGTGTAATGGTTAGGGGAGCTGGGCTTGTAGCTCAGAGGTTACAGTGTAGTATAATGGTTAGGAGCTGGGCTTGTAGCTCAGAGGTTACAGTGTAGTGTAATGGTTAGGAGCTGGGCTTGTAGCTCAGAGGTTACAGTGTAGTGTAATGGTTAGGGAGCTGGGCTTGTAGCTCAGAGGTTACAGTGTAGTATAATGGTTAGGGAGCTGGGCTTGTAGCTCAGAGGTTACAGTGTAGTATAATGGTTAGGGAGCTGGGCTTGTAGCTCAGAGGTTACAGCGTAGTATAATGGTTAGGTTGCGTGTAACACTGAGACATGCAAGTTGTTCCAGATAGGAGCATTTGATAGATCCCTAAAATAAATTCTGTAAACATTTCATATAATTAATATTGTGAATAAAAACAATTTTAGCCTTACATGAAAGTATTGTAGACATGGCTTCTATTGAAGATATAAAGATTAATTTTTCTGACATATATTTTCTCCAGACATTCCATCAGTAATAACAGAGACAGAACCTCACACAGACAGATGCATTATTAGACAGATTACCCCATTAGACAGGTGTAATTTTCCACAGTCTTCTATCCTCTGTTCCTGCCTGGGACATTGACCCAAGTGTGACATTACTCTGCTGTTGTATGAATGTACCCTCTCACCTATGCCAACTGCTTTAAATTCTGTCAGAAGTTTCACAACAGAGGTGAATTTTCCACTGAACACAAATCCTGCCTTGTATATTGAAAGTCCCAAGTTATTGGTCAGTACTTTCGAGCGGCTCAGAGGTCTTCAGGCTCCAGTCTTGCAAAATGGAGTGTCATCGGCTCAGTAGTTGAGTCGTTAAATAGCAAAGCTGAACACCTCTGGGGTCACTTCCAGAGCAACTAGAGAGTGAGAAATTTTGGAGTGATGGAAAGCTGCCTGACATGTTGTTTCTGAAAAAATATATACAGTAAATATACAACTTTTTATTGATTTTGTTTTTTTTTTTGTGACTCAAGCTGAACTATGTTATCAGCTCCACCCACTACAAGCTCCTCCACAGTCTTTAGCTGGATGTTTTCACTATTTCATTATGAGACATAAATCATGAATTTGCTTTGGAGGAATGCAGAATCAATATATTCTCAGGTCTGCAGGTGGCCAGCCGGCCAGGAGAGGTCGCTGGAGCGCTATGAGACTCTAACTGTGTAACTGGCTTACCTTCTGTTTTTCCGCATTGAGACTGCATGGCCAATGTGGACCTCTGGCCAACAGCCAGTAATAACATGCCTCAAACTCAATCCACCCAAAGGTCAGTTATATCTTTTAAAAATAAAACTCAAATCTATACTGGGACTTTTAATCTTTTTTGACAGTGCCACATAACGTTTTCATCATCACTGGTCATAATCTAATGGGTACACTTTGAACATCCAACTGAAGAAATGGTGCTAAAGACCTGTGTTTTATACACTTGTGCTGATAACTTGAGCTGGCTTCTTCTGGTGCTCCTTGTCTACACTGTCTGATACAGCTGCTGTCGGTAAAGGCTAACATCAGGCTTAAGGCTCAGTAAGGGTGACTTTATCATCGACTGAAGCAAAGTAAAAAGAGGCAATAAAAGTTTACCTCACTTTGCGCATTCTCCGGTCTGCCTTTTAAAGCACCGCTTTACTATCTCTCCTTGTTATAATCGATTTAACACTGAGTATCTTCCATGTACTGTTCCACATTAGGTTAATCACAAAGTCCTGTATGTGCTCAAAAATAATGCATAAACACAACAACAACCATATCTTAAAAGCTTGCACACCACTTTATGATGCGTTTATTGATCATAACAATTCTATTGCATTCATTAATACTTTTCAAACACAGACAGGAATTATCACAAGCACTGTAAAAATGGGCATTAAAGCAAAAGACAGACGAGACTTATTGTTTTGGAAATGTGTTTGAGGAGCTGAAGCTCAATAAGTGAAGGCTATGGGCCCCGTAGTAAATATAAGTCTCCTCAATGATGGGAAAAAAGTATAATAGCATCTTGGTAATGTGTGGCCAGTCAATTTCAGATGAGACTGCAGACTTTGGCGTTTAATGACAGACAAATTAATAGAGCTAAGTTCAGCTACAGTAGCTTGTAAAAGGGTTTCCATCGCCATTGTGTCCCTGCCACAAGAGTGAGCGCATGTTTGAACTTGAAAATCCAGTTAAAGACAAGATGTTTTATCACATCCATTTACTGAACAACAGGGAGAAAATGTACGCACACACACACACACACACACACACGCACACAGATGCTTCCCATAAATTGAGTGTGGTGTTTTAGCTGTGGGGTGGAACATAACAAGGTGTATTTATCTGCAGGTTGTAGATAGAGGATAACGGACAGATAAATGGCCCCCGCTGCAGGCGGGTGTGGTGGCTCGGTTAGGTGTAATTTGGTGTGAAATATTCTCTTAGGAGAGAGAGAGAGGGGGAGGAAAAAAGGAAAACGATGAAGGGGTGGGGTTGTATAGGGATGAAGTGGGGGGGGAGGGCGGATACAGTCTTTTTTAAACATGTAAGGCATAAATTATGTCCAATCGAGCAAGCACGATTCCACCGTTGAGCAACCAGTCAATGGAGAGGGCAGGAGGGCCGATGGAGCGGGGTAATGTGTAATCTTAGTACTCAATGGGCTGTGCCCGGCTCCACGCCCGTGAACGCTGGAGGTGTCAGGGAGATAAATAGCACTGTGTCCCCCTCCAAAAACATGATTAATACGAGCCGCTGTGACACGGGGGAAGATGAAGTAGGAGCAGCTGGCTGCGGCGGAGGAGGCACGCGGGGGTGGGGGTGGGGGTGGGCGACGGGGGGAGGCCCAGCAGAGCAAAGAGGGCACACAGGAGGACACACTGGCAAGGGTGGGAGGGTGGGGTTGGTGGAGGATGGGGGTTAAGGGCAAGCCAGGCCACAACACTAGCACAGAAACCACCCCCACCCACCAACCCCTCTACCCCCCAGGGTGATCCATATCCAATAATGAACCCTCCCCCAAACACTTATACATACACACTGATTTACACATTATGTACATACATGCACACATACTGTATGCATGCAAACACAGACCCCACAAAACACTGACATACATGCAAGCTGCATACAAACTAGGCTCACACCTGTGTTCCACTGTGCACACAAACTCACCTAAACACACACACACACACACACACACACCCCCCCACACACTCATAGAAATACGTGCATAAACAGAAGCAGCACCTTGCTGAAAGACGGTTCTGTTTCATTTCTACACAAAGCTGAAGGTGGGAGGTATTTCAAATTTACTCTGCTGAACTCCAGGCGTTAACAGAGGTTAATCCCTACCGTCGTTCAGCAAGTTCTGTGTGGCACTACCAGCACTGTCGCTCAGACCGTCTTCTGTAGCTCTGGGTTCTTTCCAAAACATTTACGCACATTGTCTACGCTCAACCTGCCGTCAACAACAAGAGCGAGGAATGAAAACAGTGTGTAATTTCATGACCTTCCACGTAAATCTCTCAGAGCTGCAGCTCCGTCAAAGTGCTTTCAAGATAACAAAAAAACGAGGACTTTAAACTAAGAAGGTACCACAGAGGGTGATGACAGATCAGTGGAGGAGAGGAGCCGGAGACCCTGCCATCGCCCTGTTTCCTGAAGCTTTCCCCCTGCATTCCTGACAGCCCCACCACCCTCCTGGCCTGCCCGGCTCACTGGAGAGAGGCCCAAGGGATGGAGAGCTCAAAGGCAGGGAGGAAGACTCTGTGTGTGGGACAATCAAGCCTGAGTTATAGGGCCTTACGCTGGCTTAAGTAAACATGACGGGGTTGGGTTGGCGGGGGGGGTCGTTTTAGTGGAGTAGAGGAGGAGGAGGGAGCACTTTTTCATGGTGCGGGGTTCCGACCCTCCCCCCTCACAATTACCTTTCTGGGTGTAATGGGATGATTGATAGGCTGGGAGTAAGAGCTTTAAAGAGATATTAATCATTCCCTCCGGTAATTATGCATGTGCATTCCATCATCTGCAGATGCTTGGGATCACCTTCCAGCCAAACAAAGGGCAGGTGCGCCACGCGCCTCCTCATTCTGCTCTACTTTAACTTTTTAAAAATATTTTTACTCAGATTGGCCCATCTGCTCCATCACACACATACACACATTTGTGCGTTTGCGTGAGAGAGTAAGTAAACTGTGTGTGAGAAGGTGAGTGCGTGCGCGTGAGAGAGAGATTGTGTTTGTGAGTACGGGACACTGTGTGAGAGAGAAAGAGATTGAGTGTGTGTCAGGGTGTGTATGTGACACTGTGTTAAAACCTGTTTGTGAACATCACTATACAAAAACAAAAACAGTGATTTATTAATTGATCGGTTGATCAATTGATTTACTGATTTACCGCTTGAAGGGTTAATGATTGATTGAATGGCTGATCATGGCAACAGCTATTAAAAAAACGAAAAAAAAAAAACCCAACTTAATCAAGACACACAGAAAAGATAGATCATGTCTTTGAAAAGTTTTGGAGTCATTCAAAAGATGGCCCTTCTGAATGTGAATTTATTACACACCCATATAAACCTGCCAGGCTGCTACTTGTGTTGGAGGTTAAACAAACAGCTCCTACCACAGTCCAACCTCCAGAAGCCTCTAACTGGACCATTCACTAAATGGGGAAAAACAGGGAGCATGGTCGGCTCTCTGTGGTGTGTTTGCGTAGTACATGGATGTGCCGGAGGTGTGAAGGGGCTACTTCCCCCGTTTATGATCCAATAATGACGGATGAATCTGGCTTAAGCTGACAGATGGCAGGACCGCAAGCCTGGAGAAACCTCAAAAGGAAATAAGATCAGTCTGACTTTGAGACACCAGAAACAGCAAGGTGAAGGCCTATATAATAATTTTAAACAAAAATTAAAATAATAATAATCTATAAAATTCTATAAAATAGAAGTAATAATCAAAATCATTTTACTTCTATGACACATTTTCAAATGGAAAGTGCTTAACAGTAAGAGACTTACACTGGGGGGTTGTATTAGTTGAATGAGTATAACAATTCTCTCTCAAAAAAAAAAAAAAAAAAAAACACATGTCCTCTGTTGTGTTAAAATGCTGAGTGGTGACAGGTCCAAGTGAATGCTGATAAGTCGTCTTGAGCACTTTCTGCTGGCGGGAGTCTCTGTAAATAAGATCGGTATCGGGCAGGCTGAGCAGGTGTGTGGTCAGGTGTTCATTTAATGGCTTTCCAAGGCTTCCCTTTCAACAGTGGACACTGCGCCCCAAACCCTGGCAAAGCCTCCCTTTCAACAGTGGACACTGCGCCCCAAACCCTGGCAAAGCCTCCTCACTGCTCCCCTGATATTAGTACACATTAGGACAATAAAGTAATAAGTCAAACTAACATGAATGACACAAAAAACATATTATGGTGCGCACTACTAGCTTGTCTTCACAATGTTTGTATGTGGGTTCAATATACAAATACAGTGCATTCAGTATCTAAATTTGCTGAGTATGTGTGCATACTGTGTGTGTAGGGTTTGTGTATATAATACAGTATGAGTGCATACTGTGTGTGTAGGGTTTGTGTATATAATACAGTATGTGTGCAGGGTTTGTGTATATAATACAGTATGTGTGTAGTGAGTGTGTGTAGGAGGGCTGGTTGTCACTTTAATCATGATCTATAGTAGGGGCTCACAGGAGGTCAAAGTTCAAAGGGGAATAATGAAGACTAAGGTTCATACGGGTAGGGTGTGTGGGTGGGGGGTCGATACCACGGTCAGGCCACCAGGTGTTCCGGCAGTGAGCAGCATGACACCCCCCTATTCACCCAAACCCATATACCCACCCCCCACCCGCACCCCTACGCCGGATGGCATTATTTATAAAACCTACCAATCATCTCTCCAGTCGACCTGCGTGCACGCGCGTCCCATTCCGCCCAGGTGGGCCGCTCTTACAGCACACCATTTCCTCACTCCAGCAATTTTTTTGTTGTTCCTTTTTTTTTTGTCATCACTGCCAATTTCTGTCACGCAGTCAGACAGACAAAAGCAGCTTAAATCAGCTCCATCCTTTCTCTCGCTCTCTCTTTCACTCTCTCACATTCGCTTATTTTGTTTGTGGCCTGAGATTTCTACTGTAATGTCCCAGTAAAGGCGGATTAAAACCCTCTCTCTCTATCTCTCACTCCCTCTTTCCTTCTCAAGCACTTCAGGATGGTGTTAAAGGAAACAGCAGGCCTGCATCTCAGCCCGTACTGTCTGTGCCTGGCTTTGGCCTGGCACACTGGTCCAGCCGTGCCAGCAAAACCCCAATTAATCCTCATAATCAAACCCAGAGTCACCATTTCTCATCCTGGCAGGCCTAGTCTTCTGAGAGCAGGAAAGAGAAGCTTCTAGACGTGTCCGCCGACCTCATATAGATGTTGGAATCTGCAGTCACTCACATCCCTCTCCCTTCTTAGAAACATGAGCACCTAAACAGTGTGGGGCACACTACAGGTTTGTTTAATACACACACACACACACACACACACACACACACACACACACACACACACACACACACACACACACACACACACACACACACACACACACACACACACACCATCTAACACATATATATATGCACATCTACTTTGAGGTACAGCAGTGGAGGGTTGTAAGGATGAGCAGCTTTCTGTTTGCCTTACATGCCATTCGCTAACGATTATTAATAAGGAACCCTGTAATGCCAAAATGGGCTCCCGGGAAACAAAACAACAAAAACAAAAAAAAAAAAAAAAAAAAAAAAAAACACATGTCCTCTGTTGTGTTAAAATGCTGAGTGGTGACAGGTCCAAGTGAATGCTGATAAGTCGTCTTGAGCACTTTCTGCTGGCGGGAGTCTCTGTAAATAAGATCGGTATCGGGCAGGCTGAGCAGGTGTGTGGTCAGGTGTTCATTTAATGGCTTTCCAAGGCTTCCTTTCAACAGTGGACACTGCGCCCAAACCCTGGCAAAGCCTCCTTTCAACAGTGGACACTGCGCCCCAAACCCTGGCAAAGCCTCCTCACTGCTCCCCTGATATTAGTACACATTAGGACAATAAAGTAATAAGTCAAACTAACATGAATGACACAAAAAACATATTATGGTGCGCACTACTAGCTTGTCTTCACAATGTTTGTATGTGGGTTCAATATACAAATACAGTGCATTCAGTATCTAAATTTGCTGAGTATGTGTGCATACTGTGTGTGTAGGGTTTGTGTATATAATACAGTATGAGTGCATACTGTGTGTGTAGGGTTTGTGTATATAATACAGTATGTGTGCAGGGTTTGTGTATATAATACAGTATGTGTGTAGTGAGTGTGTGTAGGAGGGCTGGTTGTCACTTTAATCATGATCTATAGTAGGGGCTCACAGGAGGTCAAAGTTCAAGGGGAATAATGAAGACTAAGGTTCATACGGGTAGGGTGTGTGGGTGGGGGTCGATACCACGGTCAGGCCACCAGGTGTTCCGGCAGTGAGCAGCATGACACCCCCCTATTCACCCAAACCCATATACCCACCCCCCACCCGCACCCCTACGCCGGATGGCATTATTTATAAAACCTACCAATCATCTCTCCAGTCGACCTGCGTGCACGCGCGTCCCATTCCGCCCAGGTGGGCCGCTCTTACAGCACACCATTTCCTCACTCCAGCAATTTTTTTGTTCCTTTTTTTTTTGTCATCACTGCCAATTTCTGTCACGCAGTCAGACAGACAAAAGCAGCTTAAATCAGCTCCATCCTTTCTCTCGCTCTCTCTTTCACTCTCTCACATTCGCTTATTTTGTTTGTGGCCTGAGATTTCTACTGTAATGTCCCAGTAAAGGCGGATTAAAACCCTCTCTCTCTATCTCTCACTCCCTCTTTCCTTCTCAAGCACTTCAGGATGGTGTTAAAGGAAACAGCAGGCCTGCATCTCAGCCCGTACTGTCTGTGCCTGGCTTTGGCCTGGCACACTGGTCCAGCCGTGCCAGCAAAACCCCAATTAATCCTCATAATCAAACCCAGAGTCACCATTTCTCATCCTGGCAGGCCTAGTCTTCTGAGAGCAGGAAAGAGAAGCTTCTAGACGTGTCCGCCGACCTCATATAGATGTTGGAATCTGCAGTCACTAACATCCCTCTCCCTTCTTAGAAACATGAGCACCTAAACAGTGTGGGGCACACTACAGGTTTGTTTAATACACACACACACACACACACACACACACACACACACACACACACACACACACACACACACACACCATCTAACACATATATATATGCACATCTACTTTGAGGTACAGCAGTGGGAGGGTTGTAAGGATGAGCAGCTTTCTGTTTGCCTTACATGCCATTCGCTAACGATTATTAATAAGGAACCCTGTAATGCCAAAATGGGCTCCCGGGAAACAAAACAACAAAAACAAAAAAAAAAAAACAAAAATGCAATTATGATTGATTACATTGTCACCGTTATGTTTCCTCTGTTCAGATTTCAGGCCACATCATTTTGGGTTTAGCTAGCTTGTGGTTACTCACTGCATTTTTCCCAAGGACAACCTTTGAATAATGTAAAGGAGGAAAAAATGTCAAAACATGCAAGTCACACCAGTATCAACAACATAATAACAGTAATTCCAGGGTTAGGTTCTGGGCCTAAAGGCCTGTAGCTGGAAATTTCAGGCACAGATTAGCTGCAGTATCCTGGGAATTTGGCTGCTGACAGAAGGGAAACCACATATTGAGCAGTATCCAAATCATCTTCACTGCTTTGTGTTTTGACGGAGTTGGGCAGGTGTAAATTCTACTGCCTGCAGGTAGAGTACCAGCCAGGTAATTAGACGGACACATGCTGCTTTCTTCACCAAAGCCTCTCAGTGAACACAGTATACCTGACTAGGCAGTAATGAGAAAGCAAAGCTTACACACTGACATTTATTAAGGCTTTTAAAAGGCACTGTTGAGGGAAAAGAGTTTTTTTTTTTTTTTAGACATATTCAGTTTAACTGGACACCATGTGACAAAACCTCTAATCACCTACTGTGAGTGTTACACTTTACACACTATAAGACCTGTATTCAAACGACATCCGTCCTTAACTCACACTAAGGCCAGCATTTAATCATCAACCCTTCTTAACTCTGCCTCACGATTAAACAGAAGGGGTACCTTTTATCCTTGGCAAGATATTTCCGTTAACGAAGCAAATTCCAAAATTAGCTTGGCAATTAATCTGTATTTATTTTGAAGTTAGCGTAAAGAAGGAATGTTGATTAAATCCAGATCTCAATGGTCAGGCCCAAATACAAATGAGAGGAGATGGAGCCATGATTTCACTGTTCTCCAGGATTATTTAAAAAAAAAAAAAAAAAAAAAAGTTAACTGCTTCCATTCCCATCCCCTCCCACCCCCACCGCTGTAGGTTTGAGTGAGCACAGGAAGCTGTTAGACTGTGTGACCTCACTCCCTCTGTAGGGGTGATGTCACAGTAGACTGTGTTTCTCACCCGAGTCACAGCTGGGCACCGCTTGTTCTGTCTGGGCCCTCCAAATATGCATATGAGACAAAGGCCGAGTTTCAAAACCAAAGAACATCATTCCCACGCACTGAGAATATACATGAACTTCATCAAACAAACTTCACAGAACTTTATACAGACTCCGGTTTTATGTAACACTGAATATATCACAACTTCATATGGATGCACTGGACATGGAGATGGTGCGAAGAACGCAAAGACTGTTAAAATAACTATGAGAATGTTAAAATAAGTTTTTATTGGTATCTGCCCCAAGTGGAGGGAAAAAGAGGTGCACCATAGCACCACTGCGCTGGCACAAAGGATGTGCCATTTTAGAGGAGTTTTATATTGTAGAATTGTCATACATAAGAACTCGGCGGGGGCCCAAAACATTTGTAATGCCAGGCTTTTCAAACTAATGGCCAGCGAATAAGGACATGCTGGCTACAGAGTAGCATAGCAATGAGAGACTCCCTCCCCACCCCACAAGGAACAACTTTACAACAAAACCTCACATTTTCAGTCAAGTGGTACTTACATTTTTTTTTTTTTTTTTTTTTACATTTTTTGTTTGAAAGTCAACAGGGCCCTCTTAACCAGTGGGAACAGATAGGAGCGATGATGCAGCTGCAGACATAGTGGATCTTATGCAGTCAGTGGGTGCCAACGCGTTGACAAGATCTCACCTGCTGCCTACAGCATCTCTCAGCATGACTTAAAAAACAAAAAGTAAAAAAAAAAAAAAAAAAAAAAAAGCCATCGATTCTGCTTGCAGCTTTGGAGCCGTAAGCGTGCTCCACCGCGCCACTCTGCCGGTTCCTACCTCAGCCCGTCCCAACAATTATCTCAGAATTATACTTCCAAATCTCGTCGTAATTATGCTCCTACCTGGGCCCACACTAATGGCATTCCCATAGCATGGCCAGCTCATCAAAATAACTAATGCACATAATTGGCTTGCGGAGCACCGTTGACCCAACCTTGCTGGAGCCCTGTGGGGGAAAACGCCTCTCTCTGCATGCATTTCCAAAGCTTTCTCCTCACCTGTTAGGGTGCGAGCCGCATCTTTAGCTTCCCCACCGCGCTTCGCCCATCCAAATCAGGCATTCCAAAACCATCTTAATGCGCCTCCAGTTTCACCTCTGAACCTTTCCAGCTGAATCTAAATATTTCATTCTGTATACATTCAAAATGCTGGCTCCCACCCACCCTGCGTGTTTCTGTATATGGTTACTGAATAATTAAATCCCACACACTGCGAGTGTGTGCGTGCGACAGCAAAACACATTACCTGAGCCCAAAATTAGGCAACCTCTCTGATCCCTCTTCTCACTCTCTGATGTCCCTTCTTAATTAAATCATTGAAACCTTTCTGATCAATATTAATTTAAACAGAGACATTCTGCAATACCCCTGGTTTATCAATTTCCACCTTCGAGAGGCTTCCGTTCAGACGAGGTGTCTCGCCGTGAGGCTGAGAATAGCAGGAACAGGGCAGGCACGCATTGTGAGCATGTGCTGAGAACGATATGAGGAGGTGGCTGGGAGAAGTCCGAAATTCTTCTTTGAGATCATGAAAATCTCGATTACATCCCAGCTGAAACTCGGCGGAGTTGGTGCTGGCGTGGGGAGCTGGGGTCGCTCTGGTAGAGATGCGATTTGGAGAGTAATCTGTAAGTATGAGGGAGGTAGGAGCCTCCAGGCCTGGGTGGATCTCATTCATCACGTTTTAACTGACGCCCTGCACCTCAGGCTGCGCAGTTACCGCACACTCTTACTCGTCCTCACAAAGGCCTGTTGCAAGGGAGCACATGGTGGGTCTTTGATGGCCTTTTCTATTTCTTCAATGTGATTTTCAATGTGTTTATCTTTTTTTCAGTCCATTTATTGTCTAATGTTCTATTTAAGAACTTTAAAATTCTTCTTCACTGTCAGTTCTGACAGTTCTCATCTTTTTATTCATATACAAAGAGACAAAGGCTGTTTTAGCAGCACAGAGGGAGATTAGAAAGGGTACAGAACAAATGGGAGCAGCTGGTTGGCTCAAGAGAATGGAGCCGGCCGTGTGCTGGACACACGTCCCTCAGCAGTTAGTGACCATGAGACTGACCAGCGGAAAGGGGCTGTGGGGGGAGGATGAAGGAGAGAGGAGGAGGAGGAGGAAGAGGAAAAGAACGGCTGCTTTGGCAATTCCAGTGCTGACAAGTGTAACAGCAACAAAAATCACACCTACATCACAACAGGAATCTCATCCTCTGAGTTCAGCCCCCCCCCCCTTTAAAAACAGCACCCACTAATGCTGGTAGTTTGTTTTTGAGCAGGGTTGGGGGGTTAGGCTGTGTGTAAAGATACTGATGTGCATGAAAGTATACACACACATACATATTTCAATGCACAGCCCCCTGTCATTTTATTCTTTCATTTT
Organism: Albula goreensis; assembly: GCA_022829145.1. Lineage (NCBI taxonomy): Eukaryota > Metazoa > Chordata > Actinopteri > Albuliformes > Albulidae > Albula > Albula goreensis. The sequence goes on along the minus strand of CM040755.1, from coordinate 2,059,357 downwards.
TTTCTTCTTCCTCCATGCTACCCATTCATTATTTGGCTTCAAACAGCGTAAAATGTACAGCTGTGGGAACTGTCAAAACCTCCATGCACTGTTGAGCTTGCCTGCATTCTGACAGTGAGTGGCATTTTTTTTTTTTTGGCCCCTCATACCCCTCCCCCCTCCAGTATGCAGAGCACGGCCCTCAACACAGCCTGGCTTTCAGTCGGGGACAAACCATGAGAAGTGGGCCTCCCAGATGCAGGGTAACAATGATGGGTGCACCTGGATTTACAAAATGTTTCTAAAATTGTAGCTTTATTTACCTGGGTAGGGTGCTTAAAGCTCATGTGCAATGGCAACCTGGGGAGTCAGGGCAGGTAAGGAACATCGGGGTTCTCAGCCATTCAAATTCAGGGGATGGTGAGGTGGTGAAATGCAAGGAGTCGGTTTTGGAATGACTTTGAGATGGACATTTGGGTTAAGACTTCTACTCTTTAGAAAAGGGCCATGGGATCTTCAATGACCACAGTGAAAGTCAGGACCTCAGTGTGCTGCCTACTGGCCTGCCAACATCTCTTCCAGAAGCAAACTTCTTTCCCCAGGAGGAGGCAATAGCCAAGTCCACCCCTGCTTAATTTAAATACACAAAAATACATACATAGTAAAGAGCACAAAGAGTGTCCATTTAAAAAAAGAGAACTCTTTGCAAAAACAACACATGCTGATAAAGACTGATAAGACACAGCAGGCTGATCATAAAGTATTCAAGTATTCAAACAGAGAAGAGTAAGCTTTTAAGGAATTAAGCTGATGTTTTTTTTTTTTTTAATGACAATTTTCATTAATTATGATCCCTCGAGATGACAAGGTCAGCATTCCGCAAAATGAGCTAAAGAAATAAGTGTGTGTCACACGCCCATGATATCCTTACTCAGAGGTCAGGGCAAAATGTGACATCATTAAAAGGATCCATGGCAACGGTTTTTCTCTGTGGAACATGGCAGTCTGTGGCGGTCACTTGTACAGTGTACAAACTATCGCGTCGCTAAATTCATTCAGAAATTAAACGCACCAGCTCAGCCCAGCACCGTAAACAGCGATGAACGCCGACTCCAGGCCATCATTTGTGCCTCAGCAAAGAAACACTGTCTTCCTCAGTGCTCCCCATGACGCAGAGTTGACCAGAGGCGGCCGATGGCCAAGTCGAGTGGAGAGAGCGCTCTTAGGAAGTGGTGAAACTGAAGCGTGAAGAACAGGATTCCGTGGACAAACATGTGCGCGCACATCCGCAATGTTCCACTACGTGATCGTATAACACCAGTGCGCCATAATTCCCTGATGACAGATTCTCTCACTCCCTTTCTCCCTCACTCTTCCCTTCTTTTTTTCCCTCCCTCTTGCTATTGAGCGGAAGCCAGACGTGCTTTCTCTTGGGGATAGCCTTCACTGGACCTTTCTCCAACAGCTTGCCGTCACTTTTGATTACTTTATCTTTGAAGAACTCCAGATGTTACCGCTTGCTGTCGGAGCTCTCCGCAGGGGGTGGTAGTGTGGACAGGGTTAAAAGAACCCCCCATAATGTTTGCATATGGAATCAATTATATTCCACCGTGGAGCGGTGTATGTGTGTGTGCGTGCGCGACATTCTCGGAATATTGACAGCTATTGAAGTCACAACATTGGCTCAGGTTATACGCTTCTAGTTTCTTGGTGCTTCCTTGACATAACTCGTATGAAAGCCCCGTTTGAAATTACATATTTCGTCCCCATTATTTGCACATATATGTATATACAATACATATGCATGGTGCCTATGGATCTTGAATGTTTTGATGTTTCGAAACAGGCAGCGGAAACAATATCCAATGACCACACTACCTGAATAAAGAACAAAAGAAAAATAAACAAAAATTTCAGAAAAATCATTTGAAAGATGTTTTCTCGCCAGCAAACCTGGATACACTGTAATGCTGAGAAAGTAATTACACTTGGAGAGGCTAAATATGCACATTCTGAAGAAACACTTTCAAACATTAAAAAAAATAAACAGGAAATGTGAGGATACTGAAAAATTCTGTGAAATTGTAATATTGTAATTTGTTGTAAAATAATTGCACACCGAGAGGGATGCACAGTTGATGGCTGATCACAGGGCAGATTTGTAACTTTTGAAATGGTGGCGAGTCCCATACCAAGGCTGTTTCGTTCCCTCACCGTAACGCCATACTGCATGCATGGTAATCCAACAGGCTCATGCATTGTGCGGGGAAAAAAATATTACATTTGATTATTAAATTAAAATATACACAAAAAAACAACTGTAAATTCTTTCTAAGTTAATTGATTGACCATTCCAGATTGGGGAAGGAAGAAAAGTAGGGGTAAACAGGAATTGCCCACCCCCAACATGAAGAGGATTTTGAAGAGCGCTGTCAAGATAAAGCCATGCTAAAAGTACAATCGAAACAGATTTCATTCAGATAACACCTCGCCCATACACTGAAGTGTTTTAACTGACTCATGGTGCATTTTCAGCTGCTCAATGCTATTGTCCTTTCAGCTGTAATTTCGGCACCCTGTGAAGGGTCCTTAGAGAAGCACAACACGGCACTACGTAAACACTACTGTGTTTAGTTCTGGGCACCACACTATAAGATACGAAGGCTCTTGAAATAAGTACGAAGAGGAGAAAAGGGAATTTGTTCCAGGTATGAAACTTAAAGGGTATGGGCAAAGACTTCAAACGCTTTACAAATTTAGAATTACCAAAAGGAGAATAGGGGATTAACTGGAGGCTTTCGAAATTCAATAAAGGGTTTAACAAAGTGAACTCCACAAATTGTCAAGTTGTCAAATTGAGTTCTATTAGCAGAACAATGGTGTATAGATGGGAATTAGCCCAAGGGTAAATTCTGCACTGATATTAGGAAGTGACATAGAAATATGTCAATAACTGGAACAGATTGTCAGACTATGTAGCAAAGGCAAAGACCCTTCAAATCCGGCCATGAAAATGAGTGTCACGATAGCTACCTGAAAGGTAGTGAATAGTGGCTCAAATCTGACCAGACAGGTGAGACACCCTTACTGCAAGATAAATATAACACATACATCAAATAGAAACAAAATTGGGTTTATGGATTTTCTTTTTTTATGAGGCTTTATTTCATACCTTACTATTACACTTTCTTTTGTTCATAAATGTTTATTTGTTCTTGGAAAAAAATGCTTTAAATGGACAGTGAAATACAACAAAGCAATTCAAGACAGACCTCCAGTGTGATTGTTACACAATTACAAACACAGTCCAAATACACTTCACTTTACTCTCTAAATTTCTCCAACAGTCATAATAACACTCACACCCATCAAAACCATACCAAAAACATAAACAGAATAAAGATACGTAGCTTAACCCTTTGAACATATGTTCAATTCGGAGTATAAAATATTTAACCTCGAATAGCAAGAAGCAGCGTTCAAACTCGATCAAGTATTTCATTCACTTAGTTCCATTTCAGTTATGTCTGAAATGTCCGAAACCTTTAACTTTCAATAACTTATTAAAAAAGGAGCAATCATACCAGGTATGTTCAGGAGCTGGCGGGGATGTGGAGTCCAGCTGGCGGAGGAGTTCATTCACAGGTATTATGCTGGGGCGAGAATGTTCTGGAACTAGGAAGCTGAGCCATGTTAGCGACATGCTAGCTGGTTTGTTATCTATGAACAATGTTCACTGTTGTAGCGGCGAGCTAAAACTGTTGTCCCAACGAAAAGCCCTGCAAAAAAACAAAACATCCACCGGAATAAAACGTTGTCAGGTCCCTTTACACCAGCTCAAGTGCAGCACTTGATGATTCTTTTAAATGGCTCAAGACCTAGGTAGCCTCCGTGGCTAGCTCAGTTTGGCTAAATGGCCTGAATACAGGTTTTCTCCTTACTTTATGCAGCTAACGCTGTGGCTAAAGCGGTAAAATAATTTGAGTAGCCTCAGAAAATAGTACATGAAAGGGACATAAAATAGCGAGTTACTCACAGCTAAAGACGACAAAATATTGAAAATACAAAACTAATATTTCACTTAACTAAGCTACGAACTTGACTTCCCCTGTTAGCTTACTCTCACCTTCCTTTTTTTTTTTAGACACGCCCACGAAGGGCGTTGATAGGCTATACCTTATCACGTGATCCAGTATGGTGAAATAATTTTAGAATAAAAGACCTTTGAAATTCTTGGGTCCACACATTATCAGACAGTTTGAAAGTGGAAGAGAAATGACAAGACTAGTTAGTCTGATATTCTTGCTCTTGTCATTACATGGTCCTTATGTTTACAGTGGGAATGATTCAATTATGAATGATTATTTATAAAAAATACTGTGCCTACGTGTGATATGTATTTATAGATGAATGTGTCCAACCTTCCAGGGTCTTGGCTGGGTAGGTCACACACACAGTTCAGGTTCTCTCTCTCAGACACAGCAGGCTAAATCTGGAGACTCATCAAACATGGCTCTTTCAAGGTGTAAACAGAGCTTAACACGTGTCCCTACATCCTGGTCTCCAACTTCATGGGGACATGAAAACCACCCCAGCTCAACCCCCACCAATCAAGACTATGATTCTATGAGAAAACTGGGCAGGTACATATAAAGGAAAGTGTTCTATACAATGGGGCTTTGAACAGATACAGGTGATCAACTTTTGTTTTTATTTTTATATGCAAAAAGAGCGTGCACAATGTGAGCGAGCACGTGAGTATTAATGCTATGAGCGTGCACAGTGAGTACACACCATGAGCGTGCGCAGTCAGCGTGCAACACTTTGCTAAATAAGATGCCACAAAAAAGTCCCTAGATAAATAAATAAATAAATAAATGAAAGAACACAGTGGGCATGGAGCTGAACATGCAGTGACTGAAGGGTGAGTTTGGAGCCACAGGGAAATGCTAACGCTGGAATGCTCTTTGACCATGAAATGGCCTGGTGTAGTAATGGCTGCTAATGGCTGCTGTACCCAGGCTTTTGAGGGCTGGGAGGGGTGGGGGGAGGCGGCTGGGGATGGTTTTGGCTGGTTTTGGGTGTGGGGCTGGTGGGGCTGGGGAGGAGGGGGACGTTATACTAAAGTGCAGGGAAACGGGAGGTCAGGCCAGGCACCGTTTTCTTGACATATAATTGCTGGCTAACTGTTGTGTGGAGCTACCAGCCAAGCACCAGGCATGGTGCAGGGGCCGGGGAGAAACCAAAGACACAGGTGGCAGCAGAGAGATGGAAGACAGAGAGGAGCTGGAGATAAAATGGAGAAAGGGAGGGAGGGAGGGAGGAGAAGAGGGAGTAAAAAGATGATGAAAGAGAAAGAGAGGTGGTTTGTGTGGAAGTTTGGGTTTATTTGAGGTAGTTAAGGAAAGAGAGTTAAAGTTAAAAAAGCAGGATGGGACAGAGGAAAGAGAGAGAGAATCTTTGCCTTTGTTTAGCTGCCTGCATTGAATCTCAAAGTTGAAGAGAACGGAGGAGTGTTTTGTAGCCCCCACATAAATGCAAGTGCAGAATGAACACAGAACGCTCCCACATGCACATGCAAGCACAAGTGAGTGTACACACACAATTATTGACAGTATTTTAAAAAAATTAGCAAAAAAATTCTGATAAAATAATGTACTGAATTTACGGTAAACTCCAATGTTTATTGAAGTATGCACACACAAATGGTCAACAGAAAAAAATCAAATAAGTGTAATCCTATTCACAAAAACACCAGCACACAATATTTATTATGTCCGTATGGAACACAAACAGAAATTTAGAATTACATGTTATTTGTTCAGCACTTTTTTTTAACGATACAACAATACCATTGTCACAAAACAGTTCAACATAGATCCTGGGCCTGAACCCCCCTCCCCCATCAGAGCAAGCCTGGGGCAAAAACGGAAGGAAAAACCCCCTGACTAACAGCAGGAAACCTCATAAACATGAGTATCACATTATCAGATGATACTATTCATAATACTGTGTAGATAATACTATATTACTACACTAATAACTGTGGAGGTAGTATCAGAGAGATATTGACCCACTCTCTAAATAGTGAGTACTTGGTTTCAATCTCAGCTAATTTCTGCCTGAATTTCCCCAAAGGGGATGATTAAAGTATCTGTCTGTCCATCTATCTAATACGGTGTGTCCTGTGGGCCGATGGCATTTCACCGCGGCCATCAGCACAGATAGGCTCTTCACGCTCAGGAGTGGGCTGTAGTTATATTTATTGATCACTTGACCTTTGTGTCATAGACAAGGTAAACACGCTTTCGATCAAATGCATTAAACTGTCGACCAGTGAGGGGAGGGGGGTAGGGATGTGTGTGTGTGTGTGTGTGTGTGTGTGTGTGTGTGGGGGTGGGGTGTTGGGGGTGGGGGATGGAGGGGTACTGACCAAAGGACTCTACCCCTCCGCATCGACACAGAGCGTTGTCAAAATGATTTATGCCATAATCGTTTCCATCTAATGCAACAAAAATGCCCAGGATTTTCCACAATGGCACACATTAATAAGCTAACCGGGCCCCTTCTGCACACACTGAAAAACAGGGCCGACACTTTAACCTCTGAAATATCCTTTGAATAGGTCTGCTTTGCAATTATGTCTTTCTGCTATCTAGACAATTGAGTCTTTTTTTTTTTTCATTGAATATGCCTGAGCATGGAAAACCGTTTAAAACAAACGCGGAGTTGAGAAACGGACTCTCAAATTGTCCGCAAGGAAATGTTCCCTCTGGATTTAATTAGAACTGCAGAGTCATTTTCGGGAGAAGTAGCGCTGAGTTTTCAGCATCCAGTATTAACCTGGTGCTGTATTACAGCAGACTCCTGAAACCCTTTAAATCTGTAGAAAAGAGTCTCTTTCCCATCATCCCGTCATGAGGTTTCTCTATTGATCGATTGAGCAGTATTTGTTTTTGTTTGAGGTAAGTGGCCATAGCTTTCATAGGGGTTCTTTCAAAGGGAAGCTAGAAAAGAGATGCCCCGCCATCCTGAGCCGAGCTGCATGGGAGTGTGGTGCTTGCTCTGCAGTGTGGGGTTCAGGCCATTAGCATGACTGACGCTTTCAGCGTTACAATGTGAAACTACCCAGCTGGTGTGGTGCTGGCAGGTGCCTTGGCTAGCTTTGTGTTTGCTGTCGTTTGGGATTCACACAAAAGAGTGACCTCACTACAAAATATATGTTGGGTATATTTTTCATCTATTTTTGAAATGTTCTTGCTTCCCGGATCTGGAAAGCCTCCGCTCCTGGTCCTGGACAACTGCAGAGCCTGCTGGTTTTTTGGGGCTGGGCTGACGAGTTCTGCTCCATACGGTCAGGCAGGCATACAGCCTCAGGTGACCTGGGGCTTTGCTCTCAGGTGAATTTAGGTGAGCGGGATTTCACACACACAGGTGAACTCAGGTGACCCAGAAGTATCCAAATACCCTATTTATTAATGTGTGTGGGACAACCACCATACACCAACCACAATGCAAAAAATCTATGGGTAGTAATACCCAGCATGCACATGGAGCAGGGTTTGTGACCAGCACCCTGAGTAGCAGAACAAGTAGCAGCCTGTAAGACCCTACCATGCAAGATGCCTCCCATGGCCCCACGACCTCAAACAACCAGCTGAGCCCAACTGGGCTGCTTATGTATTTCCTGATAAAACTGTCGAAAAATTGGGGAATACAGGATATACGTCTTGTTCAGAATATTCAACAGAGCACATTCAAAAACAATTTTTTAGTATTCAAACTATGGATAACCAACAATAACAAACATGTACTTGTCGGTGCCATGAGTGGAACACCTCATCTGCACCAATTTTCATCATTGGCTTTTTGTTTCCAAGAACCAGTTTTACATTTTGACCAGTATGCTGGGGGGAATTCTTTAAAAAAATTACAAACAGGCCTCAAATGGAAAAACCAAGATGAGGAACGCTCCAAATGAGTAATCGTACGGGGAAAACAATTTCAGGCCAAGTAGGCCTGATATTTATCAAAACCTCGCTAAAATGAGAGTGAACACGGACCTCTGTCCTTTCCTGAGGTCACTGAAGCCCCATTCCTGGAGCCAACAGGACTAATTAGAGGAGCAGGACTTGTCAGGGGAGATAAAACGTCTCTGACTGGCAGCTTGCCCTCACCCTTTGGAGGTCTCCCGATCGTGCCCCGCAGCTGAGAGGCAGAAAGGCCGAGAGTCGGGCGAGAGGGGAGATATCGACCTCGCGGAGGGCTGGAGGGGCCGGGGGCCAGCGGGGGCCGCAGCTGAGATACGCTGTGACGTCTCTCCCGCGGTATCGCTGGTGACAGCGCGGAAGCCCCAGCCCCAGCCAGCGCGTCTGAAATCTACGTCTCTTGCCCGAAGGCCAGGAGCGTGATCCGTGGGGAGCCATGGTTTGACTACCGGGTGACTCTTCACCCTCTTAACCTTCACTTTTGGAACCTACATGTACAGCTTTAGACGTAAAAATGTGAAGCTGCCTGACTGCCTGGCACAGCGCTGGGGGGTGATACCCTTTGCTTTTGTGTTCGCTTCTGGCTGTGGTTTTCACCTGATATAGCATACGTTTTGTCCTATTTTACATATACATTTTTTTTAATACAGCCATTCTTTTGATCAATCAAGGTTGTTGAACACTTTAAACATGATGTTAAAGTTATTTCAAATTTTTTGCCTAACACTTATTTTAACACAAAGCACATTCAATGCGTTGTTGTTTGCTTTGTCTTAGAATTCTTGTATATGGTTTAATTTCAGTTTGACAACCATTAAATTTCACCAGTCAGGATTCTGTCAGTCTATAATTCAATCAATTAAAAATAACACTTTTTTGGAAGAATAATTTGCCATATAGTATAAAAACAAAAGTATGGGCTAGTATTGGGACTGGGCTGTATCATTAGCAGGGTGGGTTTAAGGGGTATGGGCCCAGGATTGGGACTGGGCTGTACCATCAGCAGGGTGGGTTTAGGAGGTATGGGCCCAGGACTGGGACTGGGCTGTATCTCAGCAGGGTGGGTTTAGGGGGTATGGGCCCAGGACTGGGACTGGGCTGTATCTCAGCAGGGTGGGTTTAGGAGGTAAGGGCTTGGGACTGGGACTGGGCTGTATCTCAGCAGGGTGGGTTTAGGGGGTATGGGCCCAGGACTGGGACTGGGCTGTATCATCAGCAGGGTGGGTTTAGGAGGTATGACCTTGGGATTGGGTCTTATTATCAGCCTTATACCGTCGGGAGCTCTTAGCAGGGTGGCTAGGCCCGGCGGACCGCCACGCTGCAGAGGAATCACCATCCCCGAGGGGAGACGAAATGTTTATGTGTGGGAAATTTTAAACGTGACACTACAGTGATGTAGCGCACAGCCTAAGACCCCAGGGGGGATAAGATACAGTTAGCGAGTCGAGCTAAATCACCCCACGGCCGAAGCAGGCACGGTGAGAACAGGCCTGAAACCACAGCTGAACAGGTACGGAACAGACAACTGACCCACATGTTTAAAGTCAGTTTTATTTTAGCTGTGTTTAACTTGGTGGGTCAATGGAGCACACAGTTCTCTTGTGCACAGCCTAGGGAACTAAAGAGGGTAAGGACTGGAGGGGTCTGTGCAGCCAATTAGATGAGAACACGAATTAGGTGAAAAGACACAGACTGTTTATGAGTTCGTTGAGGTCCGGTCAAACAAAGGGGTATGCCTACAGGAGGAGTGTGGGGTGGGGGGTGCTAGGTGCAGTGAGGAAATTAATTAAGTCCTTTCTCTGGTTAGGTGACGAATTCCATGATCATGGAAAATCAAGGCTTCTACTTAACTATGTCTGTTTCTGTTTCTGAAAAACAACCATAAGTAGCTTGTTTTACCCCATGTCATGTTTTTAACTTTGCAAAAGGCATGCAAAAATAGAAAACTTATTTTTCATTAAGTAGTTAATAATTTCAGCATCCTTTTGCACAATTAGTTTCTTTTTCTTTAATACAAGATGTTTTTCTAAGATGTTGTTTGTGAGCAAGGAAGCAGAGAAACCACCTTTTACAATGCAGAACTCCGCCCCCTCCTGCCCTTCTCCGTCTAAAAAAACTCTACGCTGGCAAAGAGGGTACATCACTGTTACCCAGGCAACACATCAAACAAAACGTATTAAAGGATAAAATTAAAACACGTAAAACGCCTCAATACTGACTGTTGCACTCTCCATAAAAAGTTGATTTTACAGATTCGCTTTGTTTTTTTTTTAAATTTCTGAATTAAATTAAGAGGCTTGAATACCTATTAAATCCCCCACACACACACACACAGCTTGGCGGGCTGTGAGATGTGCTCTACCGCGGCTAACAGCGCATGTGTGTTTATTTCAGTAATAGTTTCACACTGTGCTTGGGGAGGTAATGACCACGCTAGATCTGACAGCGAGAGTTTGGGAGTGTTTAATATAGCGCAGAACGCGCCGGTGTCCACTGCACGCCTCCTCCCTCCCACAGTCCCGCACTGTAAAATTAGGCTGGATCATGTTTTTCTGCCTGTTAATTTCTCTCTTTGAAGTGCTTAAACTGGGGTCAGAGCAGGCCGGCACATCAAAGCTTCATGAATTAAACAGTTTTTTTTTCTGCCTCTTTCCCAACTCTCTTTCCCTCCCTCCCTCCCTCCCTCCCTCTCTCGTTCTACTTCTCCACAAATTTTTCGGTGGAGCAGAAGTAGCCCGCAGTCATACACAGCCTCACCGAAAGCCCTTTTAAAGAACGACAGCATCTCGACAGAGAAAATCAGCAGCACTTTCCTGAGAGGGGAATGAGATCACTGCAGCTTCTACAGCAAGGTCAACGGGGAGCTCCAGACAGGACTCGTTTAAAATGCACATCTCCGCTTCCTGGGAAAAACCCGGCACAGAGCAGCCCGCTGGAAGCCTGATTCACATTACATGAAGAAGAAACAGCGGCACGGGTTGGGAGTCTTTCTTTCTACTCTTGAACGAAAATGAAATCTTTAGCAATTGGAGAAAAAAAGAGGTATATATATTTTCAGGCATACTCAGTCGAGCAATGAAAGCACCAAAAAAATCGCAGATGAAAGTAATGTCGAAGAAATGACTGTTTGATTTCCTGTTCTCTCCAGATTATTACATTTACTCTGGATTTCCATCCTCTCTCTGGTTTTAGATTTCAAAACCTCCATTAGTGTTATAAAGTTTCTGTAGACTCTTCAGATACTCAGCTCTCATGTTCCTTCCAGTCTCCCTGCCTAACTACACAAATTGTTATTTGTAACAGGATTTTAGACTATATTAGCACCGTTTTCACAAAATATCCATCGACAAGTCCTCAAAATCCATAGTGCACCCACTGCCTTACTGAAATGCAGCTTTTGATTGGTGCGTTGTTGATGAAATTCCCATTGATACAGCTATATTCATAACAGGCCGATGTCTGTGCTCCAGTGTAACTGCTGGGCCCCACTCTAACCTGCTGAAAAACAGCTCAAACTGCAGTGCATGGGGTGGGGGTTGGGGGGCTGTATTTCCATCCATTGTGTGTGGATGAAATATGGCTGTCCCTCCTGTGCGGCTGCACTGTATGGGAACCCCAGTTTAAAAACACACACTCGCAGGCTCTCAAAGAGCGATCGAGCAGTCGATGTGTGTGTGGAGCCCTGTGTAGGTACCTGTGAACCTGCTCCATAGGCCAGACTGTGGCATGCATGACAAACAGGACATTCTTTGTTTAACATATACTTTATATACATTATGGTGAAATATTAATACACCCCATCTGTGTCCCCTTCCTCCATCCCTCTCACTGTCTCTCTCTCTCTCTCTCTCTCTGCCATGGCGAACACACTGACCTTCACAGCAAACGCCTGGACGGGTGACCCAAAACCGAAAGGACAGTCATGTGATGACCTGTCACTTTTCTGGGGTCCGGCTCTGGGTGTCTGCCTGCTGGGCTCTGCCGACCCACCCCCCCACGCTGGCATGCTCTGGGAGGGTACTGGGACTCTGTCCTGACACATCCGAGCTGAAGCATGCCCCTCCCTTGCCACTGTACTCAGGGGTCCGCTGGGGGCCGATGGGGGGAGGGGCTGATGGGACATGGCCCCCACAGGTCAGGCCTGGCTAAGATCCGATACGGCCCCCAGGACAGTGTGTGTGAGTGTGGGTGTAAGTGTGTGTGTATGGGGTGCGGGGGTTTCACATACTTCCATCTCACTCCCCCCACAACCCTTTGACTTCCACTTGCTTGTGATCTCTGAGCTGATTTAAAAGAAGTAAAATAAAAAAGCGCGCTGATGTGATTGGCTCAGACAGCGCCTCCAAGGGCCCCTTTGGTTTAGCCGCCCCTAGCAGCCGAGGAGAGGTCGGGTCACACATGAGCAGGGGAGAAACATATGAGCGAGGGACAGAGAGAGAGAGAAAGAAATAAATAAATTAAATATCAAAAAGGGAAAAGTTGTGGAGGACAGGCATGCTGGAGGTGCAGATGGCAATCTGCTCCATACATTTCCCCAATGCAGAGTGTCAGCTTGATCCCTCAGGGGCTCTGAGGATAGAGCCAAAATGGCTGCTCACGCCAGTATCAGCTTACCCTCTCTATCCTCAAAAGGTCATCGCTGGCAAACGAGAAACCGCTGTGTTTAGCCAAGGTGGCTTTCGCAGACTGCTCTGGTACTGCTTTCAAACGGACATGACAGTTACCTGGTGCTCACTGTCATTGTGAATCTTCTTTGTTTATGTACCTGTTCATTTTACTTCATTATTTATTTTATTCTCCACCAACACCAAACAAAAAAAAAAAACAAACCCCTGGACACCCGAGAATCAGGGCAGCCATGAAACAGGCTGAAACAAAACCCTGGAGCAAATGCTTTGAACCAGAGGGGTGAAAGGTGACAACGAACCTTTGTACACTTTGGCAGCCAGTTAAGCCCCACCCATACGGGGGTTATTTTAACCAATGGGAGCACTGGCTTTTTGTTGTACTCTCTCACAGTTGTCACTGCATCAATGCCATGGGATCTTTCTGACCCGCCCTCAATAAGATTGACCCAGGGTCAGCTCCCCCTCCTCTAACCTTAACCCTAACTCCAACCACAAGGCAGATCACTGATCCAGGATCAGAGCTGTGGGGCAGATTCTGTCTACAGTCCTGTATGATATTATGACAGCCCACTCCACTGATGGCTGGACATATCCTGACAGACACACATCAACCTCTCTGTGCAGAGCTCAAATCTCTTGCATCTTAGGAGACATCTTCCCAATCTACAGAGCACAAACACCAAAGACACAACAAAAACAGTTTATGTTTAATTTTGTTTTTTAAAACATTTTTCAAACACACATTCTTCTGTTGCACCCCAACTCTGCAATACTCAGTTGTAATTGTACGGACATTTTGCCGAAGCAATCTTTGTAAATTTTGGGTCCTGTAGACTAAAACACGCTTCCTCTTTCACACGCACAGCCAGCAGGTGCATCTTTTCTGCCTGCAACTCTGCAGCTGGACTGTGCAGCCTTGATGCTGGAGATCTGCGCAGCTCAGGCAGCTGCAGCCTGGTGGTTTTCTCAGCATCTGTGCAAAATGTTGGTTTTTTATTTACCCTTCATATGTTTACATTCCATTTTATGTCATCTAACCATGGCTGAAAACCAACTTTCAATCATGCTTACATTTGGCTCCTGAGTTACTTTTCCATGTCTAATGGTCTCTCTACTTCTTCAAAAGGTCCAGCCTTTATGTCTCTTTTCACACACAGCTGGCCAATCACAAGCGTGTGTGTAAACTTTAGGGATGCACCATACTGAGAAAAACACAGGACTGTGAATGACTGCTAGCTGTAACCATCATTCTAAACGGAGATTCTGTTCTGAGCATAATTACAGAATCAAAAGGACATCAGCTAGATGACTACAATAGGCGGGGACATAATTAACTGTGATTATCTCACTGTAATGATCCCCCTGCAAAACGAATATAAGGTATGCCTATGAGTGTTCTGCCTTCCCAAATAAAAAAAAAACAATGAAAAAAGAAGTGAAGGCTGAACGCGTGGTTTTAGCACACAGCTCCATTGTGTGCCTACAGAAAGTACACCCAGGTGTATGCTGAGAAATGCAGGTGTAACCACCACCGTTATTGAGGGGGTCCATCACAGGTATGCACACACTCCAGGTAATTAAATGACACTTCAATTTCTCCTTTATTACACTTTTTTTTTTTTTTTAATTCCTCTTCAGTTTTAATGTGTGGTACCTCACAAGCCAAGAAAGTGGAGGGCTGAGAAACCTATGGGGAACACAAAACTTTGAGATACATAAGACTGTGAGATTCAGAGGAAGTGGCTGGGCGTACAGATTGTGGTTACGGTGGTCTTAACTATTTCAGTCTCCGATTTCTTCTGGATAGGAATGTCTGAACGCAATGGGGCTTATTTAAGTAGTGTCCTTGCTTTCAAAAAAAGCGAATGTCTTTTTTTCTGGGATTCCAGGAGGAGGAGGAGGGGTTTGTGTTGGGTTATCAAGCTGTTATTAATTTAGTTTATATTATAAATCTGATTGAAACAATAAACGGCAATATTCCATATGTAGCGAGTGATCCTATTGGTCGACGGGCCTGTCTTGTGGGGGTCTGTTGATCTGATGAAAGCTGACCGGCCCCAAGGGGCCCATGCAGCTCGGTGACCCCGAGAGCCGAGGGGGCGCTAGGCCAGGATCCTGAGCCCCGGTCTGCTCCGGGGGGGGTCGGGGGCGTGTGGGGGGTCCCGTATTGGGCCCAGAGGGCTTAATGTCACCGCCAAAGCTACAGACACTCGATATCCTCCCGAAGGCACAGAGAGCCGAGCCTCCCACTACAGTGACCCCCTCTCTGTCTCTTTACGCCATCACACCACTTTCAAAAGGGATTCTGCCTGATTGCTTTTTTCAAAAGAGGCGTGAAGAAATAATATTTCCAATTTTTTAATAAACCTGGGTCAATTCCTTGTTTTAACCATGGGTTTTGACTTCCACTGAAAGAGTGTCAATCATGACCTTTTTATATATCAGACTTTGCAGAAAAAAGGACTGATTGATTTCCCATGACTTCAGTCTGATTTCCTTTTTAAATGGCTCAGGAATAATTTTCAAAATTTTCCCAAATTGGCTCGTTTTTTTTTTATTCCCAATAGAAAAAAGTCAATCTCACAAAATTTTCCAATATGAAAAAAAAAAAGATTATTGATTGATGAATGAAAGTATCTCTGGATCTGGGCCTTAAGAGGTCATAGACAGCTGACATGGCAGTATGACCATAATATAGACTATTTTACCAGAGCCATTCCTTCATTGGAAAAAAACCTTGAAAATTCTTCAGTATCTTCAAATTCAGCATTTCCTGAATAGTTGGGAAAAAATAATAAATACAAATTATATTTATTACTGAATAAATGGACCATTTGTACGATTACTCCATGGGCAAACACCAGTCATGAATCACACACAAGGAAATTAAAAATGGAGTGAAGTAAAATCAGCTGCTTAGCAGTGAAGGAAATTCTTCAAAAACGACGGCAGGGAACATAAAGACTGCAGTACCACGCAACTTGGTCAGGACTGGACTTAAAACAATCAATGAATAATATGTTAAAAAGTACAACAAACAGGATGGTTATTCATGGCATATGGTTGTTGCAGCGAACAGCAGAGCTGCAGATGCATTCATCTCCTGTAATAAAAAGAGTCTCTCAGGGAAAATGACAAACAGAGCCCAGAGAAACTCTGTGCTACATCAACAGCACATGGCCACAGCCCACAGCAGCTGCCCCACGCTCTGCTCCCCCGGCCTAACTGCACACTTCAGAGTGAGCAAACGAACACAGGCTGCATATGCGCTAAGAACCAGCTACAGCCTGGTGTCCCGCCACTGTCCCCGTAAGCCTTTCACCTGCACTTCCACATCAAAACAGTCTGAGGGCGTCCGTCACTGAGCCCGTGGAGCAGGCTCTGCAGAACTCACAGCCCGAATGCATGATACGTATGACTGTAACTACCATTCAGGACACTGAGGTCATAATGCAGATACGTATGACTGTAACTACCATTCAGGACACTGAGGTTATAATGCAGGATACGTATGACTGTAACTACCATTCAGGACACTGAGGTTATAATGCATGATACGTATGACTGTAACTACCATTCAGGACACTGAGGTCATAATGCAGGATACGTATGACTGTAACTACCATTCAGGACACTGAGGTCATAATGCAGGATACATATGACTGTAACTACCATTCAGGACACTGAGGTCATGTCCTTCACCATGTTTGTGTGATTTTTCTTAAAATGCCGAGTAAAAGTGGTGAAGTGGGAAATAAAACAAAAATCTTGGCTTCACCAAATATGTTAGTTGTCACTCTACTGATGATGTACTGCATACTCTCTCTCGCTCTCTCTCGCTCTCTCTCCTCCTACCTGCTCTCCTTTACTGGCAGGTGAAATCTGCCTAATCTTTTAATCAACTAATCTATTAAATCAGGAGAATCTGGACTCCAGTCCTATGGGACCACGGTATGTGCAGACTTTTGCTGTGTTTCTCCAATTAAGGGCTTATTGAAGGGCACTAATTAACCAAAGAGTCCAAACACCTTGTTTCCAACGCCTAAATTGCCAGCTGACAATGGAAATGCACAAAAAAAAAAAAAAATACAGACAGTATTGCCCTCTAAGACTTGAGTCTGACAACCCCTTTTCATATGAAAAGAAATGCTGAGCGGCCATATTTTACCCCACGACAACTCCAGCCCTACTCCTCCTGCAGTTATTTACTGCAACCAGCAACAACAGAGCAAAAAAAAAATCATCAAAAGGGTTTATTAATAAATATATCATTGTACGGTCAAAGAGTGCGTTTTGCTGGGTGTGAGACTGTGGAGGGGAAGGCGCTGCAGGCACTCTTTTGATGGAGAGTCTGGTTTTCAGCCCCCGCTGAGCGATATCCACTCCAGCCCATAACAATATGTGACTCATTTCAGGACCTGGGACTTTTCAAACGGGGCCGGGCTATAATGGGCGGACGGGGCAGCCAATGAGAGGCGGCAGTTTGGAGAGGGGGGAGGGTTTGAGTGACATCCCACAATCCCGGGGCAGAGGTCCAGAGGCCTGACTCGGTAATGTCATGAGAAAACCTGGGTAAACTTTATCAGTATGCTTTATGCATGAGTACACACACACGCACGCGTGCGCATGCACATGCACACACACACACATACACACACACACACACACACACACACACACACACACACACACACACACACACGCATGCAAAACATACCCACGGGCCTGACAATCAAGTTTTGGTATCTTTTGGTTTTGACAGTGTTATGTTTTATTTTACAATACTAAATATGAGAAAAAATTGTAAATCATATATAATTAATAAAAATTTTAAAGAACAATAAAATCTTTTTGGCAATTACAGTGGGAAATCTTTTATTAATTAAGCAGTGGTTGTGGTGTTGGAAGTCACCGGTTACCTCACATTTCACACTATCCACACCCAGAGAAGCATAATAGCTGTATTGTTTACCAGTGACTGCATGTATTAAGCCTTTTCCACCCTGTGCTGAAAGGACTGTGAACCTCACCTGGTTTACAGCATCAGCTGTGTCATTTACCTGCTCACCTGTGCGGCTGTTTAAAAGCACACTTACGGTTCTGACAGGAAGGTGGGGGGGGCAGATGACACAGAGGTAGCTGCAGTGTGAATTACTGTGGTTAAAATGTCACCTGTACACACATGAAAGAGCTGCTTTTTTTTAAAATATGCCACATTCTTTATTGAGGCAAATATGAAAAGGAGTAGAGTTGAGAGGAGAAGAGAAACATTGCAAGGAGGAGGGAGATGAGGAGGAAAGGAGCGGGGTGGGGGTGGGGGGACGGGTTGTTCTTTGGTTTGGAGATTCAAGGACTTAACAATCCCAGCTCCTGCGTCCTTCATCTCTAATAACCGAGCCGGGCCAAATCTTCCCTTTGGATTGGAAAAGCATGTCGGACCGTTCCTCCCTTCCTCTGCTCTTCAGCTCTGCCGGCCTGCGCCTGGCTCTTGAAAAATCCTCTCGCGCTCGTATCACTTCAAACACCCAGCAGAGCTTTTAAAAGCGCCTGTCATTTTTCCTTTAAAAGGAAAGATATCTTTCCCTGCCACATTAGGAGAGGAATAAGGGGCAACCGTTTCTAAGGGAGGGAGAGACAGGGGGGTGGGGGAGAGAGGGGACCCCAGAGCGGCTCGGACCACAGACGTGGTGAACCCCGTTTGTAGCTGGTGCACACAAGAGAAGCAGCACCTATGAAGGCAAACAAGAAACCATTCCGAAAAAAAACTATAATGGCAGTAAGAAAAATTCCCTCGTACAACAAAAAAGGCCCAGTAGATGTTACTTGACCATTTCAGACCTAAAGCAAACAAGTGTTGGTATATGTTTTTGTTATTATTATAATTACTATGAAAAAAGCACCTTGAAAATGGTTGATGATGAGAGAAAAAGGAATAAAGAAAGGAGGCCCATTCACCCTGGTGTGTGAGAGCAGATCTTACTGATGACCTGAAGGGGCCCTACACCGCCATTTAACCGTAATCAAACGCAGCGGCTGTCTCGCCTCACTCTTACGAAAGGCGCTAATGGCCGCGTGCGGCGAAGTGCAGTGCCGGGCGGACATCATGCGGGGGGTTATCTCTCCTCCTCCATGGGTAGTGGTCAGGCGGAGCCTGGCGGCTGCGATTTGGAGGGGGCCCATCGTGACCGAGCCCCAGTGCCTCCTCGTCGTCCGCGGGGCCTGGGGGTTTCAAAAGCCCTGTGATTGCGCCCCCCCTGGTGTCGCGGTGTGACAGCAGCTCCACTCCTCCGGCCACCGATGTGCATGTGTGCTCAACGATCTGTTATTAATTAATCAATCACCGCTAATCAAGGTAAAGCGGCTTTTTTCAGCAGGTCAGCACGCACACTGATCCACTTTGGTCTCCGTGTCTGGCAGCACTAAAAGGGCTCAGCGGCACTGAGATCTCACATGTGGTGTGCAGCCACCCTCCTTCTTAATTTGAGGTATTATTTCATATATCATTTAAACAGAAGGAAGTTTTGGACAGTTTTCCTTTTCAAGAAAGGGGGAAAAGTATTAAAACAGTTTCATCAACTGCTGGTAGATAAATTCAGATACATGCAACATAACAAAGTCTGCAGGAACAAAAACAATACACACACACACACACACACACACACACACACACACACACACACACACACACACACACACACACACACACACACACACACACACACACACACACACACACACACACCCTCTCGCATTTATGTAAATGTATTCAAAAATAGCGAGACAAACCAAGGCCCATTATTACCGCGCGCTGTTGTTTTGATTTTAAACGGGCGAAATGTAGGCGAACATACTGAATCTGCATAAGATGAACACGGCTGTAACTGACGCGCATTAGCACGAAGTTTGCAGCTGAAAAAATACACTTAACCTTCATTTCGACCTGCAAGCATCTCCAGTGATATACTCCACGGATATTACAGAGGAGGCGCCTAGAATTTTAATTTTGAAGGGTACTTACTGAACAATCAGACGTCTTCCTTTGTATGAAGTTACCATACTATTTGTTTGCTTTGTACGACATTAAGACAGACCTACACGCTGTGCGCATATGTCCGAATCCATTTTCCCCGGAAAACTAAATTGCAGTAAAATAAATACGCAGCAAGGACTCGATTTTACTGCTCCGTTACGGAGTAGTTAAAAAAAAAATACTCACTTCAGCAGACGTCCGAGACATCTCATACACAGTCAACAATTTGCACTTTCTGTTTGCCAACGACGTGGCTGCAGAGATGCGGTGCCGTGGGCCCAAGTGTCTTCTTTTTATTTCCTCTCTTTTGGTGGCACTTCACTGAAGTATCAGTGTTATTAAACATTTCTGCATTTAAGCTCTAATACTGATATTCATTAAACTGGGTTGAAGATGAAGAAAGGATGATTGATACAGTAAAGTAGATAAGTACCGCTGACGGAGGAAATGTGTCTCTTTGTGAGGCACAGCGTCCACTGAGCGGCGCCGTAGGCCGCTGAATAGAAGCGCCGCGCTCGCGGATCAGTGCGCGCTCCCCGCGCAGCCTTCTGCGGATCTCGTGTCAGTCCCGATTTAATGGCTGTCAGTGAGCGGGAAACAAAACGCGGCAAGTAATTAAAAACAAATTGCAGGTAGGAACCGACTGCAGGAAGATATTGTCATTAATAGTAATTTAGCATGCATCTGGACGCGGGGTAGAGGGCGAGTAGTAAATAGCCCCAGTCAGACAGGATACGGAGCAAGATTCTGTGAGCGCATTGAGCGGTCTGTGGTAATCAAAGTATGGAGAGAAAGACACTGTAAAGAAACTACAGCAATTTTCGCAATAATTTTATGTAAACGCAAATAAAAAATCTACTGAACATCTGAAATCTACCGAACACACAGCATCTATTAGTGAAGACAATAATCATTGAGGTATTTAATTTAAGATATTAATTTTTTCATCTGTTTTATCTCCATTCTAAAAATAATAATAGCAATAATAATAATACGAAGAAGAAGAAGTAGAAGAAGAAGAATAAGAAATATAATAAGAATATAAAAGAGGAGGAGAGGAAAACAGCAGCAATTTTTATATTTTTACTTTTTTTTACTGCCACACAGCCTCAGTAAATACTGTGGTAATAATAATAATAATAATAATAATAACAAATAATAATAATAATAATAATAATAATTGTAAATTGTAAAACATATGTCAGAGTTAGAGAGCTAGAGTAATGCAACTGATGGTTTACCTTTTATTTGTGTGTGTGTGTGTGTGTGTATGTGTGTGTGTGTCCTGTTTGCTCATGTGAAATAGTGCTTTCTCTCCACATAACATCAAAGTTTATTGGAGCACAGAGGTGATCAGGTGCACTGAAGGGTGGGTACTCATATGGAATATGAAATTACTGATATAAGATGTTGAGTTTTTTCTGCTGTCATCCCAGTGGGTATGGCTAGTAGCTGTACTGCTGTTCTACTGAGAATATGTTGAAAAAAACGGCACACTTCAAGAATTTCAGGGTATTTTTGTGGCTTACTGTCTTTCTTGTTTTGTCTGAATTCTTTTTTTCTCCGTACCGTTTCTTGCTGCACTGAAATAAATACCCAAAGCTCTCCTTTGCATATGACATGATACAGTGTAAATATAGTGTGCCTAATTATTTCTCACAATGCAGAGCTATGCCGTGAGTGTACCAGTTACTCAGAGATTTACAGACATTTGTCATGTAATTTAATTCTTATATGCGCAATATTAAGTCCTGTTTTCCTCCATGTGTCCATCATTCCTGTGTGGCATTTTCTTTGCTTTTTCATTTTGTAGTCACTTTGATTCAGAACACAGAAATTCATTAGGATATGGTTTGTCACATGAAATATCCCTGGAAAATTTTTAATGTCATTTTAAATCAACCTAAAATTTGAGCATTTGTATTTCATTTGGTACTTCAGTGATTATATATTTATAATGATCATATTGCCGCAGATATTCTGTGAAAAGCAGAGTAATGTTGCAGCAGTCACAAATGAAAGTACAGAAATGTAATAGTTCACCGTGATGAATCATGGTGTTGAGGCGTGATATTCAGCCATTCAGTGTAATACTTTCTGGCAATAAAAATACAGATTTGAACTACTTTAAAAAATAAATAATTAGCCCAAAATACATGGCGTTCAGTATGAGAGTGAAATGATACGGGATGTGCTTATAAGTCCCTGAATGAAGTTTATTTTAGATGTGATGACCATGGCGCTGTGACAGTGCTGCTCTGTCTCAGACTCTCCCTTGGAGGAGTCCGGTCTCTCGCACATGTGGGGCATGGCAGGGGGGGGGGTCATGCCTGGAAGTCCAGGGGCCACCCGTGCGTTCACCAAACGTGGTGGCAGAGCGGGAAAATACAGAGGCTGCGGTTTTCCGTCTGGCTTGTCCAGCAGTCCGCCGGAGCACGGTTATCTGTGCTGTTTTTTATTTTATTTTTGCCTGATAGCTGAGGTGGCGGGAAGGAAGAGTAGGGAAAGGAAGGCCATGGTGCTGTAGCTACCAGCCTCCTACAGTATCAGAGTACCAGGGAGGTTCATGGCTGGGAGGGAGCTATGTGCAGGTCATGGGTTCACCGTGCGGGGAGAGAGGGAGAGGGAGAGGGAGAGGGAGAGGAGGTGGGTTTAGACCCCCGCCAGTGTTGAGGCCTGGGGGATGGAGGGGGGGCTTCAGCAGATGGTGGAGTTCATAAAGGAGACCGCCCCGAAAGGTTGCCATGAGACAGAGCGGCAAAGCTTCGGGCTCCACTCTCGGCATCGCCCACGCCCACCCCCTCGCCCACCCCGCCAGCCCCCAAACCCCCAAACCTCCCCATCCTCCAAAAAAAGTTGATTTGTGAAAACAGATTGTTTGGTGAAAACCCCAACACTTAAGAGCATATTGCAGTGTTTTTCTTACCCCCTCTGTCTCCATTTCCCCTTTGTCTGGGAGCTGCAGGCTTTCACTCGCAGACACCAAATGGAGGGCTCAAAACGGGCGTGCTTCTTATGGGTCTGTATACAGTATGAGTGTGTGTGTCTGTGTGTGAACATGTGTGTGTGCACGTTCGTGCGTGGGTGAGAAGGAAGCAGGCATTGGCGACAGATTGGCATGACGAATGAATTATCTGTCTTTTATTCCACTTTTCCCCTGACATTCTCTTTTTCCGTCCCATTTTTTTTGGAAGTTTTAAGTATGTGTGTGTCATTTTGACATTTAGTTAAAAAAAAAAAAAAAAGGAAAAAGAAGAAGCGTTTGGAAAGGGTGTCGTAGGGGAACGGTGCCCCATCGTAATAAAAGACTGAACATGTCAACAGAAGTGCAAGTCCATCTACAAATCTGCCACAACAGCGAGATGTGCAGAAATAAAGTGAACAGGGCAGGTGACTCCTGTGCTGAGAAAGGGAATAACAGCTCTGAAAAACCTCCCACCTGCCATTAGTTTGCACGCCGTGATGTCTTTGAGGCGGGAAGCACTCTTTTTGTCTTTATTTACCCCAATCGGTGTGGATGAAGGCACTAAACAGAGAGCTTCCTAAAGTAGTAATTACTGAGAGCCAAACACCTATCCTTCACCCGCGCTCGGACATAAGTCTACGTCCCTGGGTCCACTCCATCAGAAGCCACTTACTCTCCTTGTAATGAATTATCATCAACAGCCATTTCATAGCTCTCTCTCTCTCTTTCTTTCTCTTTCTCTCTCTTTCTTTCTCTCTCTCTCTCTCTAGATGAATTATCACCGACTGCCATTTTGGCTCTGCTTGCAATGAATTATCATCGACTGCCATTTTGGCTCTCTGGCAATGAGTTATCATCAACTGCTATTTTGGCTCTCTGGTGATGAATTATCATTGACTGCCATTTTGGATGTCTGGAGTGATTTGTCTTCCTGGGGACCCCATTGCAGAGAACAATCACTCTCTTTCCAGTATATCAAGGGAGGAGAAAGTCCATCTGAAGCAGACCACAGTGAGCCGCTGATGGACACACAGTGCGTTGAAGGACAGAGGAAAGAATTATATCATGGATTAAGGAGGTGCTGGTGACCGAAGAATTCACAGAGAGCACCCCAAAACCCTGCCACAGATCACAGAGCACCCCAAAACCCTGCCACAGATCACAGAGCACCCCAAAACCCTGCCACAGATCACAGAGCAGCCCAAAACCCTGCCACAGATCACAGAGCACCCTAAAACCCTGCCAGCACCCCCTAAACCCTGCCACAGATCACAGAGCACCCCAAAACCCTGCCACAGATCACAGAGCACCCCAAAACCCTCACAGATCACAGAGAACCCCAAAACCCTGCCACAGATCACAGAGCACCCCAAAACCCTCACAGAGCCAAAACCAGATCACAGAGCACCCCTGCCAAAACCCTGCCACAGATTACAATCACAGAGCACCCCAAACCCTGCCACAGATCACAGAGCACCCCAAAACCCTGACAGATCACAGAGCACCCCAAAACCCTGCCACAGATCACAGAGAGCAGCACCCCAAAACCCTGCCATCACAGACCCCAAAACCCTGCCACAGATCACAGAGAGCACCCCAAAACCCTGCCACAGATCACAGAGCACCCCAAAACCCTGCCACAGATCACAGAGCACCCCAAAACCCTGCCACAGATCACAGAGAGCACCCCAAAACCCTGCCACAGATCACAGAGCACCCCAAAACCCTGCCACAGATCACAGAGCACCCCAAAACCCTGCCACAGATCACAGAGCACCCCAAAACCCTCACAGATCACAGAGCCCCAAAACCCTGCCACAGATCACAGAGCACCCCAAAACCCTGCCACAGATCACAGAGAGCACCCCCTGCCACAGATCACAGAGCACCCCAAAACCCTGCCACAGATCACAGAGCACCCCAAAACCCTGCCACAGATCACAGAGCACCCCAAAACCCTGCCATAGATCACAGAGCACCCCAAACCCTGCCACAGATCACAGAGCACCCCAAAACCCTGCCACAGATCACAGAGCACCCCATATCTCACAGAGCACCCTAAAACCCTGCCATAGATCACAGAGCACCCCAAAACCCTGCACCCACAAAAAAACCCTGCCTGCCACAGA
>CM040755.1:1984638-2029638 GCA_022829145.1 Albula goreensis | reverse complement strand
TGCTGTAGTGTGAGTGATGAGTGGCCTGTTTTGGTCACCATTTGAATATTATCTTTGTTATGTTTTTGTAAGCTATGCTTGCATTGCTGCTGGCATGTGACCTAAGCGATGATCCTGGCTCACTTAAGATGTTCTCTTCTGTGCTTCAAGTGACACATGAGCCCATCAGAGAAAAACCAGACAACAAGAAGGAGGACACATTTTCTATATTTAAAATTTATTAAATTATACTATTTATTATACTTACAGGGTTAAAATCTTATTATATCTGAAGCACATACTTTTGTTTGTTTTAGGCAGGATTCACATTAAATACTTTGTGCCCTCGTAATTTGTTTGAACAGAAGGGATTGTGGATATGGTATGCAAAATATTTCTGTGTTTTTTGAAGATATCATATTTCATATAATCATATTTCAACAAAAAGCTTGAAATAGTGTGTTTAATCTCGGATTCTGTACGACTTTGTTTTGTTTGATTAGTCTTGAAATGGAAGTGTTTTAAAAATTTGTTGAAATGCAGTTTTTGTACCTCTGCAGCACTCTGTCCCCTCAGGTCAGACCCTCTGTTAGCCTGTCACTGGCACAATATTGAAAATAATTTCTGTTTCCTTTTTTTTGTTGTTGTTGTGGTGTGTTCAGTGGGAGGCTGACAGTGATGAACTTTGTCTCTTTCTCCAGGTTGGATCTGTCAGGCTGTCACCGGTGCTTTGGACTCGCGATAAAACGGGGGGTGGGGGGTTTGGGGTGCAGTCCCTTGTGGAGCCTGGGAGGATTTGACTCTGAGGGCAGTGCATTGCATTGTGGGTAGATGTCAGGAGCCAATCCTGGGAAAGCATATTGTTTGTACCTGAAATGAAAGGGACAAGGTCATGCTATTCTCCTTAAAAGTATAAAATAGGTACAAACGGACACTACACTGTCCTGCCCTGAGCTGTGTTTGTACATTTCAATCCCGAAATTCCCTCCATGGAGCAGAGGAACAAGAACAGGACTTTCAAATGGGGAGGAAACAAGAATGCTTAGAAAATTAGGAAATTTGATGTGTGTGTAAAGTGTGTGTGTATGC
Organism: Albula goreensis; assembly: GCA_022829145.1. Taxonomy (NCBI): domain Eukaryota; kingdom Metazoa; phylum Chordata; class Actinopteri; order Albuliformes; family Albulidae; genus Albula; species Albula goreensis. The sequence goes on along the minus strand of CM040755.1, from coordinate 2,028,570 downwards.
ACATATGTGCATGTGTGTGTGTGCTCTTGTGTGTGTGTGTACATGGGCAGTGTGGGAATCTTTGATGAATATTTCTCTTTTGATTCCTCTTCCTGCTCTGGACTGACATCTAAAAGTTCTGACATATTTTAAAATTAATTTTAGTGTTATTTTAATGATGCTTGAAGGTCAGCTGTATTTGTTCGCTTGCCGTAAGTCTGAAATAAATTGCTTTTAAATGCTCAGAAAAGGACAAAGGATGAAGAAGTTCCTTCCTGCATTGAAGAAGAGATTAATGTCATTTTAGGGGAGATTTTAACACACTCACATCGATAGAGCGAAGGAGGGGGGTGGAGGATGGAGTATTCGCCCTCACATTTCATACTGAACCAGAATATATTCACCCAGAATGTATGAAATGTGGGGCTCCTTTGTGGAAGGAAACACAGATCTTTCTCCTAATGCTTCTAACCTTAACCTTGCTTTTAAAATAAAAGCCCAGTTAAAGGGGTCTGCCAGTGTAGAGCAGATTTTTGCATTTTGCGCAGTTCTGCGCCCCACTCCTCCCAGCCGACCTTGGGCAGCATGCAGTATTTTAGATGAAATGGTACAGACAAAACTGCACGGGAGTGTTAGCCGATCAGTTGAGTGAAATCCACATGGGCAGAGAGTCCCAGCGGTGTGGTCACGGCGCAAAGCCCAGCTCTGCTCACCGCCCTTGAAGCGATCGTGCTGGAAGTGGGTGCTGAGGGATGGTGGGGGGCAGGCGGAGGGGGGGGTCCAGTGGGGCCGTGCGGTGTGTCCTTTCTCTGTATCCTGGCTCTCCACCTCCAGCGGTGTAAGTGTAGCCGGGGAATGCGGCTCAGGGTGGGGGATAGGGGTGACAGGGCTGGCCCACACTGCACAGTAAGGCCCGCTGATGTGAAATGTTGATTTTTAGGGTGACCCTTTTTTAGGGTTTTTTTTAAAATATATTTTGGATTTGGTGTGAAAATTTGTATTTTTCCTTCCTCCACTTCTCTTTTTGTTGCCCTAATTTGGCAGTTGCTGCTGTGGTCTCTGCCGTGTGATCCTGGCTGCCCGACACATACCGCCCCACCCAACCCCCTCTCCCTCACCCTAGCCTCAGAGGGACACAGACCTGTAGATTTTAACAGTCCATTTACCTACAGTCTACAGAGTATCCAGCACTGCATCAAGCCCATTTACCTGCAGTCTACAGAGTATCCAGCACTGCATCAAGCCCATTTACCTACAGTGTACAGAGTATCCAGCACTGCATCAAGCCCATTTACCTACAGTCTACAGAGTATCCAGCACTGCATCAAGCCCATTTATCTACAGTCTACAGAGTATCCAGCACTGCATCAAGCCCATTCACCTACAGTCTACAGAGTATCCAGCACTGCATCAGGTCTGGACTTGAACACTCCAAGGGTCTCTGGCTCTACTGCAAGATCAAGCAAGCTGATGCAAGCCTTGACAACTCTCTATCATGGCTGAAGCAGACTCGTGTCAAATCATTTATTGAAACAGAAGAAGACGACAGGCACCGTACCACTTTGTCCTACTCTGGCTGAAATTATCCCTTCCAGCTGATCTGAGATCAGTGTTCTTACAAGTGCGTGAAGGTCATTCTGTAAGTCAGTCTCTGTTTGGTATATAGGGGACGGCGGTGTAATGTGCTGGTGGGTATGTTTAGATATTGCGCAGTATGGTGCTCGCTGTAGTGTAACGGTTAGCAGTATGACAGTGTGGCGAAAGATGGCCGAAGCTGCAGCATTGCTCTGCACATAGAGAGCTGCATTAATGGACAGTGTGTAAAACATGAACCGTGTAGGCCACAAGAACAAATGCCAAAAATCTTATTTAATATGCAGTTATATAATATATAAATTCCAGTTTAAAGGAATAAGTCAGCTCCACTTACTACATGTACTGCAAATGTATCATTATTGTATACTCATATATTATGAGTATTGTTTTAAATAAAAAACAGCACAGTCACTTTGACTCTACACTGCATTGCTTGACAGATATATATTACTGGAACTCTTTGTCCTGTTCTCTGTCATGTTAATTTTGAGGAGTTTTATATTGTATTGTCCTAAATATTTTAGCACAAACGGACTCCTGTGAATGTGTAGCTGTTTGCTGGCATGGCTGCTCTCCCTCTCCAACAAACAATAAAATCAGCCCAGTTTATGCATGGCATCATAATATTAAGTTATTTTACTGATGAATAATTAAATTATTGACATCTACCCTTCACAAGACTGTTACTGTATACTGTGCATCATGTTTCTAAATAAAATAAACATAACTGAAGGAGTAAAACACACAGACACACACGCTCTTTTCCGTAAAAAATAGAAAAGCAATCATATTGTGTTTTTTGTCTGTTTTGACCTCTGTTGAAAAGGCTATTTGCATCAGTTTTTTTTATACACAATAATTATAACTAAAAAAAACAGAGTCTACATTAACATGGGTTGACTTGTAATTATAATTTGAATTACTTCAGGGAATTAATTATTTTTTAACAATGGATTAGTTATTATATATAATACATAATATGTTTTAAAGCATAAGACATTTCAGATCTTTGATTGTAAGATAATATACATGCTATGAGATTTGTCATGTTCCAAAAAATGACTGTAAATAGAAAATAAAATACTTTTTTCACAAATTAGTTGCTCATTTGAAAATTAATTAAAACTGCCAGCTTAATTAAATAATGATTTAAATAAAATGTATTAAAAAATAAATTAGTCCAACCATATTATTAACACTGGCATCCTCAAATCTACACACTGTACATTCAAAACATTCTTTTCTTTTTTCTCAGTTTAGTTCAGTTGTTTTATTCTTTTTTTAAATTAAATTACCTACTGCAAGTTTAAATGTTCATGGACTTACCGTTTCCTGCGTTCATGCAAACTCTAAATGTCAAATGTTTGGCCAAGGTTGTTCTGGAAATATTTACATTTTGATTGCACTTATGGATTAGGTTCTGGACATTTGCCACAGCGATAAATTCACCTTTATATAAAATATTTATTTTACCTGTTTTTTTATTTTTTTTATTATATTTACAGAAGATTGGAATGTATTTTTAAATAATGGATCTTGACTGGAACTCCGTTGCATTTTTTATAAGATGCCATGCCGGTCCCAGGGCAACCTAAAAGGTGTGGGAATGACGATCGCTTTTAATATTTAGTTTTAATGTTGCAGCATACAAGGGTTTATGGTTACTCCTGAAATGTGCGGACAGAAACATGTTAAATTTTCTCCTTTTTATCGCTTAATTTTCGGAGGGTCCCCAAAGCATCCCCATGTCCGGCAGGCCCAGTCACGGCTGACCGTGTCTCCTCTCTTCCACTTCCAGCAGAACTGAATTATACATTTTAAGCAGACATGCTACTGGCAGACCTGGAGACTTCTGGCATTTGGTATCCAGCGCTGTAGCCGTAACTCGGTTCACATCAAAGGCACTCGGAGGCAGTGGTCCCAAAATCCTCAAAGAGCGTTTTTGGCTGCTCGGTTTCTGTGCCGCTGCCGTTCTGACCCCGAGGTTTGCATGCTTTGAACCCCAGAGTTTACAAAGCGGAGTCTTTTCTCTAAACTTCTTACCAGAGCTCCGGATTAAAGAGCTGGACCAACAGTTAGCGTGGCTACCGTGCTGTGTGTTGCTAGCTCGTTTTATGTTTTTTATGGTCTCACATTTGCCTGTGCATGCACATGTCTGTGTTTGTGTGGACTTGTTTTATTTTGCTTTGTTATGTTATTTTGTTTGTTATGAGTGAGGCCAAGTGTGTGTGTGCGTGTGTGTGTGTGTGTGAGAGAGTGAGTGTGTGAGTGTGTGTCTTTTCCCCATAAGCAGTTATTCCTCTACACTAGATGGCCAGTGTGAACAAGACACAGTGGAGTCTCCACCTAGAAATATCATAGACACATAGCCACACTGCTGGAGAATGGGAGGGGAAGGGAGGATGGAGGAAGAGGAGGAAGAGGAGGAAGAGGAGGGAACCACAGGCACACTGAGACCCCAGCATTCAGGCCTTTCAGTCCGTCAGCAGGGTCTAACGACCGGAGAACATGGAACAGCCTGGCCGCCTCTTTAGTGACCTCTGAGGGGTGAGGGCAGGAACCTGGCCTGCTTTTGATCTGCGTCCTTCTGGCCCCCCACCTTCCCCCAGCTCCCCCAGCGAGTGACACGTCCCTTTCATTGCCATGCCCCCTTCCCCATCCATGAAGGGAGAGAGAGAGGCAGAGAGGCAGAGAGGCAGAGGGAGAAAATAATGATGGGGGCTCTAGCTGGATGGATAATGGCAGAGAGGGGCAGGTCAAGGCAGGGAGGGGCCAGAGGGGCCAGAGGGGTGGCCCTGGGGGCCCTGCAGATCTCAGCAGCGGCTCTCAGCCATCGCCCCCTTAAGCTCTGGATACCTTTATGTGCCTTGACCCCCTTGGTTTTCGTTGGCCAGTCCTAATGAGACCCTTTCTACACCGGTCCGACCCCCTGAAACAAGGCCGAAGGTCCGAAGCACAATGAGACATGGGATTGGCTGAGACAATAGCGGTCCTCTGGCAACTTATTAAGAGCTTGCGGGTTTTTTTTGGGGGGGGGGGAGGGGGTGAATCTCCTCTTCTCTGGGGCCCACAGGCAGTGGGTGTAGACCTATTGACACAGGCCGGTCCTCCACGGTCAGCACCTTAAAGGAGGGGACAGGGGCTCGCATTCGCAGTCCTGTTTGGAGTGCTTTCACTCGGCTTACTCAGAGAGGGGCGGGCTTAACCTGGGTCTGCCATCTCAACGAGGACAAGAAAAGACAGATAGCATGTGCTGAAGGAATTAATACCAACCCAAGTATGTTGGGCAAATTAAAAAAACGGTAGTGCTGCGAAGTTGAGCCGGGAGATGAGCTGCTGATTGGATGGGACACAGTGAGGCTGGCCTCTCCCATGCTTGCGGTTTTTTTGCTTGGTCGGGCGTTGAGCCTGATCGCTTGTGCAAACTGTGGGATGCTTTGTGAAATTTCCCAGCCGGGTGTTTCAGAAGGGTTCATATGAGATGGTGTCGGGCTTTGTTCGTGGGAAGAGTTTTCACATGAAGAACCCTCGGGCAAACGGCTCTGTGACAGGTGATTGATTCATGTCAAGCTACAGCACACAGTACATAAAACATACAGTCAGAAAGCCATACCTCTGGGAAAAATTAGACATGAATCTCATATCCCCTAACAAACTTAGAAATAACTAGCTGATCGATGCCTCCTCTTTTCTGCCCTGGCCGAATCGTTGAGCCTGATATTTCTAGCTCGTTGTGTTGAGCGACGTTTGAGAACGTCTCCCCAGGGACGCTCAGTCCCGTACCACAGAGCGACAGAGTGAGCAGGTATCCATATTGGAACGGTCGATACACGTTTTCATCCGCTGCTACGGAATCAGGGTAGAGACGCGGATTTAAAGAGTGGTATTTCAAAGCTGGCCTGCCGCAGGGGAGCCAGTACTACAAGCTTCAGCAGAAACCCCAGAGACCAGGGGGTGGGGGGTGGGGGGATAAAAGTGTCGATACACGTCAAATAATTACTGATATCTGCAGTTCACACACAGCGGGCTCCATAGTGTGTAATTGCTGCTCGGTTAGTATGGACATGAGAGTGTAGTGGAGAGCGATCCGTGAAAGCCAAGAGAACTCCACTGATTCAGTCACCAAACCACAGGAACAAGGCCCACGGCTAAAACACACTGAAAAAAAAAAACAAAACAAAACAAAAAAAAAAAAACAGGACAATAAAAACAGCAAGACTGGGCAAAACAAACGCGCCGACAAAATGAACAAAACGAAGGAAAAAAGAAAGCAGGCTTTGAGGGATGGTGTAGAGCATGTCTGGCGTCTCGCGGGTAGGAGGGAGGGAACGATCCGCAGGGCGGGAGAGAACAACTCGCGGGATCCTGTCGGCCTATCGATCGGTTCCTCGGGACAAAGTTGGTCCTAGGGGCCCCCGATTGCTTCTCGCCTCTCGCTTGGCGCCCCCAGAATGTGCTTATCGATCCCGAGCTCTTCTGTGGAGTAAACTCACTGATACACCACGGCCTGATGGAGCGGGGAGAGAGAAAGAAAGAGAGCGAGAGAGAGAGAGAGAAAGAAAGAGAGAGAGAGAGAGAAAGAGGGAAAGAGGGAAAGAGAGAGAGAGATTTCAGTTACTCGCTGATTAAGTACTGCCTGAATGAAGCCTGAGAGAGAGAGAAAGTCATTGTTATTGTTATCACAATAATTCTGATTATCATTATTGTTATTGGTAACGCTATTGTTGTTTTGTCACGATGATTGATTGTGATTAACTGCAGTATGATTACTGTGTTTTACTTATTATATGCTTTGGAAATATGCATAGTAAAATATGTCATGCCAATAAACCATGCTCGGGATGGGCCAAATTGCTTCGCAGAAGCATTTCAGTTGAAAAAAATGGGAAGAGGAGTGAGAAATACAGAATGAAGTGTCTGTAATACAGACATTTCCGAGCTGTAGAATGAAAGACCCTTGGGCAGTATCACTGTTTTCTTGCTGTGTGTTACATTTATATATTTATATATAATATAAATATCTCATAATCAGCCATTTGTACAACAAAACTTTGACTTTTATCAACTAAATAAAAGGAGAAAAGTATTTATCTTTTTTTTTGATATTAAGCGATTATTCCTTGTTAAACAGGAGTGCTAAACTGGGGATCTGAGGAAAGTGCTGCCTGGTCTCAAGCTGCCGGCAGCTCTGTGCGTTTTTCCGCTGTGCTGCAATTTATCGCCTCAGAAATCTCCTCTTTTCTGTGAAACCTCAATTATGTGGTTGTTGGAAATAGCTAGCTTGTTTTATTTATTTATTTTACAGCAGAAGATGCATGTGAACATAGCTTACCTATAGACTGCCCATTTCCCTCAGGGAGGCTGGCTATACAAACCGACGTCTCACTGTTCAACACTTAAAAAGGATTAATTCACCATTTGCAACATAGAATAAAGATTAGAAAATGCCTCCCTTCCAAAAAACTCAAACTGCGATGAAGAACTAATTATAATGGAGAGTGTCACATTTATAGTGAAAATATTATTATGTGATTATGTGTACTGCTGATCCTGCAAAAGGCACGATTTAAGATGGCAGCGTTCTGTGTAAGAAATATAACGCAATCTCTGAGACTACAGAGTACCTCTGAAAAATTAATATTGAACCAATTAGAAACCACAACCTCCTCCTCCAGTTTAGATTTAATGCATGTGCATACATGAGTGTGAGTGTGTTTGTGAGTGTGTGCATTTGTGTATGTGTGTATGTGTTTGTGAGTGTGTGCATGTGTGAACATTGCTGTATGTATGTATGTATGTGTGAGTACACACTGTGTATGTATATGACATGCATGCGTGTAATATGTGTGTGTGTACACAGCACATATGTGCATATATGCCATTGTGTGTGTTCTCATGGCATGGTTGTGTGCATGTGTGTTTGTGCATGTTAAGCATGCATATATGTGTGCTTGTGAAAATGTTTTTTTTTGTGTGTTTGCATGTGTGTATCTGTACTTGTGCGTGTGTGTGTGTGTGTGTGTTTTTGAATGCATATTATTTGTTCATGTTTATGTGTTTGCATGCATAATTCATTTGTTCATGAACATTTCTGTATGTATTTAAATGTGCATTATGTCTGTGTGTGTGTGTGTGTTCTGTCTCAGAGTGTGCTAAATGTGCACTAAGTGTGCGCTAAGCGTGCGCGTGTGTGTGGGTTTGTCATGTTGGCCGCGCTCAGAGATGGGCCATCTGCAGTTCTCTGCGCAGCGACATGTTGTAAGAGGAGTCTGGAGAGTGGGGTGAGACTCGGCTTGTCAAATCTTGGCATGTGAATAAGACAGAGAGGGAGGCATCCAGAGACGAACAATTAGAGCGATCCCAGCAGCCGTGAGCGTCTGGACCGCCGCGAGCCGCTTCGCAAACGCGCCGTCAATACTGCTGCTGGCAAGGAACGCATCAGCGCGCCGTCGCTCAGCTCACACCGAGGAGAGACCCACCCCTGTCCTGCAGGTCAGAGGTCAGCTGCAGCTCCTCCAGAATCAATTGGCATTCAGAGAGCTTGTCCGCTGCTCTCTCTCAAGAGCCAGAGACGCTAAAGAGACACGGAACACGAACCTGCACGTCCTCGCAGAACTCTCAACCCCGAGCGACAGCGTAAACAAGGTCACGGTGCTTATTCCCTTCAAAATCAATTTAAAAAATGAAATATATCAGTCAAGAAGCCCCTAATAAAAAAATAAAAACATAAAAAAAACATGTGTTCCATACTAAAGATTTTTTTGGTGATTACGTTGACAGCTGTAGATGTCTCCTCGCAGGATTGGCAGTGAGCAAGAGGGAAGGAAGGAAGTTCTCGTACCGACAAAAAGACGCCGCGAGCGTCCATATGAACAGCCTGAGCTGGCCAGCTCCCAGCATGCTCTAGCTTATTTTTTACATTTTTTTTTTGCCATAACTATATTTTTTTGGGGTGAAAAAAGGCAGCTATGTGCTTCCCGCCAACACAAACCACAAGAGAGGGAGTTGGGGCGACCGGGGATGCAGTCGGGGGATATGAGTATGGGGGTGTCCCATTGCGCCTCAAATCGCCCCCCACCCCAGCCCCAGAGTGATTGGGAGGGCCCACACACCCATCCCCCTGGTGGGTAGCAGGTCTCCACGCCCCTCCCGTGCCAGGATAAGCTTCTCTGCCTGAGGTGGGCTGTCCTGTTAGCGAGCTTTTCCTTTTGCCGGAAGCCAACTGTACAAAAAAAAAAAGGAGAAACAAACAAAAAAAAAGTGGGAGAAAAACATGTTTCGCGTGACTGCTGCTAGCCCGCTAGGCCTGCCGTCCCCCCCGCTGGGGATGAGGGATCGACGGGGCAGGTGGGGGGGAAGGAGGGGGCGGGGGCGATGACCAGAAAGGTGCGAGCGCAAAGCATGGCCGGGGCTGTCTCCAGGGCCTGTTGGCTCGGCCGCCAGCAGCTGAGACGCCACGGAGGTGAACTTCGACCCCACGTCTGTCACCATGGCCGGGGGCAAGATTCCTCAGAGAGAGATAGAGAGAGAGATAGAGAGAGAGAGAGAGAGAGAGAGATATTGCGCTAAAACACAGTGGAGAGATACAGAGCCAGCTCGTCCTTCTCTGATCCTGTTGGAGTTTCACATGGCCTTGCGCAGGTAGTGCTGACAAAAATCTTCACACAGACTGAATATTCCAGCGTATAAACACCAAAATTGCCAAATGCCATATCATGACTACAAGCTGAACAATCACTAATGTATGAAATATAATCTTTTGATTGCCCGCTTTTATGTTCTGCAGGGTTTCATAGTGTTTGTACAAGGCCAGTCATGCAGTATGCTTTTGCACTCATATTTTTATGATTTACAATGTTCGCTCCATTGCTGAAGGTAGAAGGCAGAAGATGATGAGCAATAATATCAATAATATCAACTAGACTTCTGTTGGGATCAGTTCTCAGATACTTCATTATGCAGTGGAGTGACTGTTTGCAAATCACACTGAGTCACAACGATTCAGTCTGAGATATTTCAGCAGAGAGTGGAAAGCCTGCCATAATTACAGTTTAAACCAAGAGAAAGGCCTAAAACAGTGAGCAGTATTTCAGACTGAGTAGCGTGAACCTCTTCAATGAAAGGGCACAGCGCTGTCAGCAGCAGGAGAATGTGTTCACTCAGCCTGCGCAGTCTCTGCCAGCGCAGCAGGAACAGGGCATTATGGGAAACCAGTCACTCCCAGAGCCGCCACACGCTAATCACATCAATAATACGACAGTACAACGACACGTGCCGTACCTACGGAGAATAACCTGAGGTTAGTTATACCTGAGATTATTATTATTACTATTATTATTATTATTATTTGAAGTACATAAAAAGCCCAAAATCTTTAATATTATCTTGAAATCCTATAATGCAGTAAAGATATTCTCCAGGAAAACACACACACACACACAATCGCACAAGCAAATGCACACATGGACCAATCCGGTGAAGTTCTGCTGAAAATCTGTGCCGCGAGTGTTGGCCAAAGAAATGTGTTTGAATGGTGTGTATTTAGAAGGCTAAAAAGCTGCATAATGCAGAGCCTCTTTATAGCTCTGACAGGCAAACTGTAAGTAATGAGGGCCTTGGCATTCTACATCTCTATAACACCCCCTTTGACAGCCATGGTGATGGGACTGACCCTGCGAGCTGTCAATCACACCCTGATACCTGCTGGAGTCTTCAGTGTGACGGAGCTCTCTCACACTAACTCTGACGCTGCCTCACATTTCATTAGGAGTGTGTGTGAGTGTGTGTGTGTGTGTGTGTGTGAGAGAGTGTGTGTGTGTGTGTGTGTGTGTGTGTGGGAGTGTGTGAGTGTGTGTGTGAGAGTGCGAGTGAGTGTGTGTGTGTGTGTTTGTGTGTGTGTGTGTGTGTGTGAGTGTGTGTGTGTGTGTGTGAGTGTGTGTGAGTGTGTGTGTGTGTGAGTGTGTGTGTGTGTATGAGTATGTGTGTGTGTGGTGTGTGTGTGAGTGTGTGTGTGTGTGTGAGTGTGTGTATGAGTATGTGTGTGTGTGGTGTGTGTGTGAGTGTGTGTGTGTGAGTGTGTGTGTGTGTGTGTGTGTGTGAGTGTGTGTGTGTGTGTGTGTGTGTGTGTGTGAGTATGTGTGTGTGTGTGTGTGTGAGTGTGTGAGAGTGTGAGTGAGTGTGTGTGTGTGTGTGTGTGTGTTTGTGTGTGTGAGTTTGTGAGTGTGTGTGTGTGTGTGTGTGTGAGTGTGTGTGTTTTGTGTGTGTGAGTTTGTGAGTGTGTGTGTGTGTGTGTGTGAGTGTGTGTGTGTTTGTGTGTAGAGGTAGTTAGACACAGGAGCTGGAAAGGGGGGATGGGTGTTTCATAAGAAAGAGAGGAGCCGATGCTTTATGAGATAAGGCAGAGAGGGGAATTCCGCTGGGGCTGGGGATAACCTTTCCCTTGGTTTTAGGGAGCTCAGGCATTGATCTGTCACGCTGTTCCCAGGATGCCGAGCTCTCCTGCCAGCCCGTTTCTGCTTGAGAAAACGCCGGGGCTAGTTCATTAGCTACCCAGAGCTCATTTCTGCAGGTAGATCACCATAATACCACAGTTAGTTAATGGCTTTCTGCTGCTTCCCCCTGGGCCTGCTGGCCTACAGCGAGCGGTTTCGTGAGACCTGCTGCAGTGTTTTTTTCCTCATTCTCCCTCACCCCTTCGCCTGTTTCTTCACTGTATTTTGATTAGGAAGTGGACCTTTTACCATGTTTTTCTGGAGCCAGACGGAGAGGAGACACTGGGCTGAGTGAAGCCACGGGCTGTTTGACGGTACGTGTTTGTGCATGCTGTCTTTGGAGAGGCCTTGTCGTAACAGTGGAGGCCCTCAGATACACAGATACAGACATACACTTCTGCTCCCAGCATGCACCGGGGCCCTCGAATTAAATTAAAAGACTCTGTGACTCTGGGGGGTGTTCAGAAAAGTTGCCATTGGCCGTTCACCGTGCTGTTAAATCTCTGTGCTGGTTTTCTAGGCTAATTCATAAAATCATAAAATAAGTTACAATTAACAGAGTGCCATCAGAGTCTGGTGACTGAGCTGGTGACAGTGCAATTGCCCAATGGCATGATTAATTGCTATGTAACTGAATATTTTAAATTTCTCTAAAAAGTGAGAAAGATAAAATGGCATTCTGAGTTCATCTGAATTTTATTATTAAGAATTTTATTTTCCTGCTTATGATTGTTGAAATATTTTTTTTTTCGATTATACATCTCAAAGCTCTGGATGAAGACTACTTGAAGAGTTAAATCAGATAGATGTGAACATGTGGATGTAAGGTTATATAACTCTCAGACCTGACAGCCATGGAGCCACAGATACTTAACGTTACAAATGTACAGCATATTGAATATCTGAAGATACTCTCTCTCATAAATAATAAGACAAACACTGCTGTGAATTCTGTCTTATTAATCTTAAGTTTACACAATGTGCAGTTTTTAGCCTTGCCAAAACAATTTAATTGTGGCATTAACATGTATTAGCATTTAAACTAGCCTCCGACAATAACCTTTGACGCGACCTTTGAGTGTATGCAAATAAGAGAGAAGAATAAAAGGGAAACCGCAAGACTAAAATGATGCAGCTTATATGTTCAAGGGTATGATTGTTATTTCTGATATGAATTTGTTTTGCAGTAATGTCAGTATTTCTGAACTTCTCACCGTCACCTGCTGTGATTGTTGCCACTAGCAACCAAAAATTTCAGAATATATTAAAAAATATATATAAAAAAAAAAACAGCACACATTGAAAAAATTCACAGTTGATGTTTCTTGGTGCAAATCTTGAACAGAGCAAAGCTATAAATTGAACTGTAGCCAAACACTAGATCACATAATTTGAACTAAACACAGTTTTCCATTGATTATTTCACTCATTCAAACTCCTTTGCCCAACCAAGACTAAACATTTCAGCATTTTATAGAGAGTGAAAAAACTCATGCTTATGGGAGAGAGACCCATATAAAATGTGTTTCTCCTTTGATGCAGACGAGGTATGTGCTAACCTCGATGTGCTCTCGATCTCTCTCTCTCGGGCTCCACTGAAAGTTTCCAAGGCCGAGCAGCAGAGCGAGAGGAGAGGAGCGGAGAGGAGAGGAGAGGAGAGGATGGGTTTAGCAGACCTGGGGTTTGTAGGATGCCCCTGAGGCCTGTCTTTGTGTCTGGCTGACCAGCGCTAACCCGAGGGCTGTAGCAGGGGGTGGGGGGTAGCGGTGGGGATCCTGGGAACCGGGCCTTGCCGGTTCCGGCCGGTCTCTGGGGAGGGAGCTCTCCTTCACACCAGCGTTGCTGGCAGGATGGAGATCCACACGTAGCGGCAGCCCCGGGGGGGTCGAAGGTCACGGCGGCTGAAGGTGCATTGGACCGTACACTGAGCGCCTCGGTCTCGCTGGTACCTGGGAGGGTGGTGGTGGTGGTGGTGGGGGAAGGGGGGGCTCTGTCCCTCCAGCCCCATGGACTGCACAGTATCTCCCATCGGCTCTGAGCTGGGGGTAGAGGGGGTATCAAAGGTATCAAACGCTCTTTTGATCCTCTGCTCTTTTTTACTTCACCAGGACATACCATCACTGTCTGGATTCTGTTCATCTTTTCTTTTACTTTTATTAAAAGTCATTAAAGAAATTTACAAACTGTAGCTAAATGATTTGCCCAGAGGGCTTGTTCCTGGTCTTAAATGACACACATACACTGATGATATATGTCTTTATGATATACAGTGAGATGTCATTTATTACATGTGAATGTTCTTCTTGAAAACTGGAAAACACAAAAACAGAAACATACCCTCTTGTCTTCTTATAAAAATCTGGCTAAAAATAACTAGATGTGTTTTATCTGAGTGATCCAAACCCTGCTTGTTTTGGATGGCCCAGAGAAACTCACATTATTCCAAACGGTGTTTTAGGTCAACCGTAAACACGGTTGCGGTGTGTTTTCTTTTGCGCCTCTGAGAGCAGACTATTTCAGCTCTCAGCATGCGCCGTCTGATCGGAGGGGGTGGGGGAACCCAGATTCTGTCCTCCTCATATTGTTTCAGTCAGGGTCGGTTTCTCTGGGGGACAGGGCTATGGCACGACTCGCAGGCCCCTGCCGTGGTTTCGCCCTGGCTGACGGCAGAGTCAAAACCCTCCAAACCGTAAAACGACTTCTCCAGAACCTGAGAACTCCGAGGCAGTGCAGAAACTGAAGGAAGAGGAGGTCGCTTTTGACACAGTGTCCATATTTTATACCTGCCATGTGGTCTTACAGCTTCTCTTGGGTAAACAAAACATTCATGTGTCCAGGATACAGACCTTGTCTATCAGGACTTTTTCCCCTTAATTTTACTGCTATTTTCTCCTAGTTTGTAACGGCAGATCGCATGCAAGCATAGTTCTGCTCTGCACAGTTGTGGGAACTGGTTGGAACCAGCTCAATCTGGATTTTATGCCAGGCCATAGAGCCTGTCCATACACTAGAACAGGGCCTTGTTAACCCCAATTAGATGTACATAGTATGCTACATGTAAGGCAGTCTATGTGTGTGTGTGTGTGTAGCTGTATGTATGTGAGTGGATGAGTGTATGTGAATGAGTGCATGTTTGTGAATGAGCGAGAGTGTGTGTGAGTGTTTGTTGGGGTTGCCAGTTTGAACCTGTGTAGATACACAGTGTGACTTCGCTCTGGTTCCGCAGGACTGACCTGAAAGGCATTATGTTACGGGGAAACCACCAGCATTCTGTCAATTATGCCCTTAAGACCTTCATTTGTTTCAAGAGAAACCCGCCATTTACATTTCTTTTTGTCCACTCTGGAGGAATCTTCCAGAAAAAAAAATCAGCAAACTCAAACTACAGCTTGTACTTTACAAACTGAATGAAAGTGTGTGCGGCTGCTTTGCATGAGAGATGAATACATGCATGAAAACAATCAGGGTGACTCACATGGGCTTCTGCCCTCAGTGCGTACCTCCTTTCTGATCAACCCCAGCACACTGGAGGGAATGGCTTCTGCCCTCAGTGCGTACCTCCTTTCTGATCAACCCCAGCACACTGGAGGGAATGCTTCTGCCCTCAGTGTGTACCTCCTTTCTGATCTACCCCAGCACACTGGAGGGAATGCTTCTGCCCTCAGTGCGTAACTCCTTTATGTTCTACCCCAGCACACTGGAGGGAATGGCTTCTGCCCTCGGTGTGTAACTCCTTTCTGATCTACCCCAGCACACTGGAGGGAATGGCTTCTGCCCTCAGTGCGTACCTCCTTTCTGATCTACCCCAGCACAATGGAGGGAATGGCTTCTGCCCTCGGTGCGTACCTCCTTTCTGATCTACCCCAGCACACTGGAGGGAATGGCTTCTGCCCTCGGTGCATACCTCCTTTCTGATCTACCCCAGCACAATGGAGGGAATGGCTTCTGCCCTCGGTGTGTAACTCCTTTCTGATCAACCCCAGCGCACTGGAGGGAATGCTTCTGCCCTCGGTGTGTAACTCCTTTCTGATCAACCCCAGCGCACTGGAGGGAATGCTTCTGCCCTCGGTGCGTACCTCCTTCTGATCAACCCCAGCACACTGGAGGGAATGGCTTCTGCCCTCGGTGCGTACCTCCTTTCTGATCTACCCCAGCACACTGGAGGGAATGGCTTCTGCCCTCAGTGCGTACCTCCTTTCTGATCTACCCCAGCACACTGGAGGGAATGACTTCTGCCCAAATGAGCGTCACAGCAGCTGGCTTGTACCATGGAGGTCATCTTAGCCCAGATAAAAAAAAAAAAAAAAAAGGAATCACTGAAGCGATTTCAGATCTTTAAAACCCCCTCGGTGGCCACTGGCTGGTCAGCGGCACTCTGTCATGGTTAAGCAAAACCAATAGCCATTCCGGCCCACATCCATCTGTGTTAGTTTACAGCAGCGACGGATCGCCTTCCACCCGAGCTCAGAGCATCGCAGCTAATTACGCTAAACACCCCGAACAGCAGCAGGGAGAAACGAACTCACAACTTAATCAATTATTGGTTAGGAAGCTCCACAGAGTCCTTGTTCTTAAACCATCTGTGAGTTAATATTCATTCATCTACGGTCATTTTCCCAAGAGACGGAGTTCATCAATTGATCGTTTTTTTTTTTTTGTAAGAAGGGTTTTTTTTTCCACATGAAGAATTACATGGCTGTTTTATGCTGTATTATTGTTTAAAAAAAAAAAAACATTTAATAGTGTCAAATAGTTGTTAGAGTGGGGATGATGTGTTGGAAAGTATTAACTACATTTCATGAAAGGAATTAGATTTCCTCAGTGAGTCTAGGACACGGTTTCCGAGCAGACAGGTGTCCAGGTGAGATTCCTTTGTGGCGACGCACACATGCACACCTGAGACGGCTCAGCTGACCGGAGGCTTGTGTGGGGCGTGTGAGGAGAGCTTGTTCTGCAGGTGCGATGAGGGAAAACACAGAGCGATTGCGTTTCAGTGGACACGGCGATCAGGTTTCAATTAGCGGACTGACGCTGGTGTGTGTTTGCAGAGGAGGCTGTGAGACCGTGCAGGATGCGAGCCGATGCTGGTGTGTGTTTGCAGGGGAGGCTGTGAGACCGTGCAGGATGCAAGCCGATGCTGGTGTGTGTTTGCAGGGGAGGCTGTGAGACCGTGCAGGATGCGAGCCGCTGCTGGTGTGTGTTTGCAGGGGAGGCTGTGAGACCGTGCAGGATGCGAGCCGATGCTGGTGTGTGTTTGCAGGGGAGGCTGTGAGACCGTGCAGGATGCGAGCCGATGCTGGTGTGTGTTTGCAGGGGAGGCTGTGAGACCGTGCAGACTGCATCAGCTGCTGTTTTCATACTGTACAGCCACACTAAACTTCTGTAAGGAAGGCCATGCTTTGTGTATGAGCAATAAATACTTTTTAATTTTATCACTATTATTTACTGTTAAGATGATCACAGTAATGAAGTATGTAGTATTTACTCTTCTTTGTTGAACCCTTTGAATGAATCATATTTCCTTTTTTTTGGGCGAATTGTTAACCAAAGCTCAATGGCTGCCATAGGGAAAGGAAGGATTTAAAAAAAACAAACAAAACTTTTTTCTCTGTCCCCCATCATGCTCAGCTTTCTGCCCATTTTCTGTTGCTTGATTGTTGCCGCAGCGAGCTTTGAATGGCGTTTCCAGGGAAACCCTGGGCCTCCACCAATCAGCTGCAAAGGCTGCCGCTCACCTTCAGCACGGTCCGGTCTAAATGGGGAGGGAAACTCCCCTCTCTCCTGCTTTATTTATAATCTGCCGTTCCCCCCCCACCCCAGCCAGGTCACCTCCTCTCTCCCCCTCATTCGCCGCCCGCCCATGTGCCAACAGACCACATTCCAGCATTCTGGCTTTAACGCCGCAAATACCGCTAAGAGGGAGCCCGGATTGGACGCACGCCGGGCCCTACCGTTACAGGTGTTTGGGGGGGGGGGTGATCTGTTCAGGCAGGGTGGCCGGGGGCTCCCTGCTGTCCCTGATGCTCACATCCCTTTGGGTCACGGATGGTTGGAAAACCAGATAATCTCATGGTGGTGTCTGTGGAATGGCTTACAGCTTAGATACATCACATTACATTTGTCCAGAGTGACTGACACAGCCCACGGCTCTGAATGCCCTGGTGCATATTTACTGAGCTTCGGGGTACGGTGGCAGCGGGGCACTGGAATCAAATCCGCAGTGTCTGAGTTACAGGCCTTCCCTAAATATTATGTTTGTTTTATCATTTGCGCACACTATCCATTTGCACAGCTGGATGTCATACTGGGGCAGTAAGGGTAGGGAAGCCTGCCGTAGACTGCGGGATTCTGGGACAGACCCACGGCGCTCCGGTGAAATGAATGCGAGTTTGTGGATGGAGATCTCTGCTGAGATGGAGACTCTGAGATCCTTCAGGCATGAAGGAGTGCTGAAGATGTCATCTTTTTATGCTCTGAACACTTTTTAGTCATTCTGTCTTTTAAGATTTTGTTTAATACCATACCCTGCCTATCATTATAGACAAATAAAAATTCTGTCACCAATGAAAGAAGGAAAATATTTGATATCGCATTTTATGAGTTCAGAACATGATGGAAAATTTCAGACTGATTGAGTTGCGCCTCACCACGCAATCTCCTTTCTCTGTTCAAAGGAATATCATGTCCTGACATCATCACTGTGGGACATGACTCCTCTCTAACGCCTCAGTGATATGTTGTGTCCTGACATCATCACTGTGGGACATGCCTCCTCTCTAACGCCTCAGTGATATGTCATGTCCTGACATCATCACTGTGGGACATGCCTCCTCTCTAACGCCTCAGTGATATGTTGTGTCCTGACATCATCACTGTGGGACACGCCTCTTCTGTAATGCCTCAGTGATATGTCATGTCCTGACATCATCACTGTGGGACACGCCTCCTCTCTAATTCCTCAGTGATGAATGTACTCTTGATTTTGAACGACCAACAAAGTGTGCGTTTTTCCTCTTATCTACAAACGAGTCTTTGAAATTCGTTCAGGCTGAACTGACCTAAACCATTTAAGCCACTTTCCTTTTATAAAAAAGGCCGATATTTCTCACGGCTTTCAGCTGAAATTAAGCAAGGTGTGGAAATATTCCCTTTGTTGATATCATGGCTATCCCTGCCCAGGTTTCAAAGGCCATCTCATAGTTTTTCTCAATATTTCCTGGCGAGCCGTTATTTACCTCAGATTCATCACAGATCCTCCAAGCTTGTCTGTTTGGAACTCAACATTAATTTCACACACACACTGTGAAGGGAAGTCTTTCGTAACTCTGAAAGTTTCTGTAACTCTGAGGTTACACTGTGTAGTCTCACCTGTGTGTATGTGTGTGTAACTCTACCTATCCCCCTCACAGCAGGCTTTGCTGATAAACCAAATGCTTATTTGCTGCTTCTGATGGGTCATGGATAATGCAGCATTGTTGTGTGGAAGGATAAACCACCAAAACTAAATGCATGTGCTCAATGACAGACAGGGAGGCTCCAGGTGATGAGGATATCACACCGCTGCATTGACCTGAAAACACACTCAGCAGACTGCTCTTCTGTGAAGCTAATCTGCAAATTACAAGTGTGTACAACTCAATTCAAACCAGGCTTTTAATTTCCCTAATTTATATGGTGTTTAATATCTACTACTATCTTTTCATAACCTTAAATATGTGTTTTCTGTGTGCTGGTTTCCTTCTCCTTTTTGGGCAGTGAAATGTTCAGTGTACCGATGCAGAGTGCCTCAGCCATCAAGGACAAGATGCAGGAGAAGCTCAGCCGCCTCTTCAGTGGAGCGAATTCCTGAATGCTGCATTCGGACGACCAAACCGGTTTAGTTTCTCCTTGTACCAAAGAAATCTTTGATCCCATTCCCCCTCCCTCTGAATGAAGAGAAAAGAAGTCTGTTTTTAATGTGCTTATTAGCACTGATACGTATCTAATGGGCCCGCGCTCAGCCCGGCGTCTGCAGGCAGGTAGTCCAGCCCTGCTGTGCGTCAGCCACAGGGCCTGTGATAGCCCACCGCTGCCTTTTGCCCTTGTAAGCATGGTGAGAACGGGCCATTAAGACTAAGCCAGTTTAATAAGTAATAATTAACAGATCACACAGGGAAAGAGAGTGAGAGAGAGAGCGAGAGAGGGTTTCAGCCCCCCCCCCCCCGCTAGCCGCCGGTCGTAAATCTTCCCCTGCGTCCGTGTAACTGAAATCCAAAGCTCATTCAGCTCCACATCCATCAGTGTTCAGCCCAAAGTGATGACAAAGCACTTTCAATTAGGCCTGTAACAGACTGTGGAAGCAGTTCATAGCCTGCGCTCCGATGGGGGGGGGCAGCCCGTGGGGCCGGGTGTCTGACCTGACCCGAATGAAAAGGGTGCTGTGTTGTTTCGGGGAGGGGTTTGGAAGTGTCCATTCCCCCTTTTTTTTTTGGGGGGCGCTGTCACCTCTGGGTGGTGATTTATGGGCGGGACATCCTCCTCTCCACCCATGTGGTCTTGGGGGCGGGGCGGGGGGTTGTGATGGTAATTAGGTGTTGGTGGTGAGAGGCGGAGCCTGTCTGCTTATGAGGGGCATGGCCATGCAGGACTGGGGAGGGGGTTTTTGGGGTGCCCTAACATCTGTCTAATTCCCCCTGGGGTAGCGGGGGGCATCCATTGGGTGATGTTTTTTTAGTGGGATGACCCTGACCCCCAAAGTGTACATCAGGTGTGGCCAGTCTTGGTCTTGACTGGTTTTTTTTATTCTCATCTTAAAATCAGCAACTGGACCCTGATAGCCCAGGTGAAGTAACTGCTGCGCTAATTGATAAATTAAGTGCTGAGTAACCAGGCAGAGCAGCACGGCCTGCAGCCCCGAGTCTGGGCCACCCTGCTCTGCTTCTGCGCCCTTCATTGGTACTTTGTGTTCTCATTTTGTTGAGACCATGATAGACTCAGAAAAAGAGATAATATTTTTTACTTTGTGAGAGCAGTTGGGAGCACAGTGTGTGAGGAGAGCATGTAAAACGTTGCCAAGGTGAATTTTTCCCTCCTTTTCATCCTTTAGTTACATAAACAGCGCAGCCCTGTCCTCCTTTGAGAGGTATCTGCGTGAGACGAACCCTGACACTGTCGATGCCCCGGTGAAATTCCCAGTGAGGCTCCGCCAATCTCTGCCTGGCCAGGAGAGCAAACCCTTTCGCACTCCCACTTCAGGCGAGAGTGACACAGGCTTTGACTGTGCCAGCAACCTCCGAAATGGGAAAAATGCCATGCATCTCTCTAAGGCCAAGTCGTAAAAATAAGTTCTCTTTACTCAATCGCTCTGGCCAAACCCCCCATCCCCCACCACCCTCCACTCCATGCAATAGCTACATCCATGAATCTGACCCACAACCAACCCCCCTCTCCAACCCAGAAACCTCCCCCCAGTTCTCCTGCTGGGCAGAAACGATTACAGAATTATCAAGATCGTAACAGATTCTGCGTTTCTTCCCTCAGATTTAAGGCTTGTGGTGGGGGGGAGGAGGGCGGAAGGGGGGGGTTCATTTTGAGGTGTCAGAGTTTCTCCTGCACCTCGGGCTTCAGAGAAAGCACTAATTGGTCAGCTGAGAGCCGACCGAGCCCTCCCCAGAGCCGAAGGGTCCATTTGCAGTTCTGAACTGGAGCGGCTTCCCCATCCGAAAGATGGAGAGACGAAGGGTTATGGGCGCCTCCAACGCTCCTCTGAAGATGAGCCAATCCGTGGCAGCGCTGTGCATTGCTCGCTTTCATCTTCCCTCCGCAGTTGGAGAAGAAAAAACCAAAAAAAAAAAAAAACAACAACAACAACCCGGCATGCAAGCCTGAAATCTTGATTACTAATTACTTCTGCTGGCAGATAACACACAGACTGAGCTGAGAGAGCTTTGCCTCTTGACCTCAGGAAAAAAAAAATAAACCTTTAAAAAAACTTGCATTAGTAATTGTCATGTTGTTTTTTTGAAGAGCTTTGGAAAAAACCTCCATCATAACACACAGAGCTGGACAGGGAAGCTTGCCATCTGACCAAAACAGCGCTAACTTCCCTTCTTTTGTTTTCCAAAGACGGCCTTTTGCAGTGCAAGACCTGGATACTGCTTTAAGCTGCTCGATCCGGAGTCATTAGCGAATGCTATTAACCTCTGAGCTGCGTGAATATTTTGATGTGGTTCTTTTGTTGTTTGTTGGTCAGTGCTGGTCATGTGACTCTGTGCCATCTCCGAAATCAAAACATAAACAGTTGTTTCTCTGTTTCTGTTAAGACTCAGCACTAAGAACGCGTGTTCTGTTAAGGATTTTCATTCAGTCTGTGTGTGAGTCACAAACACAACAGAGGATGAGCACTGTCAGGGAGTAAAAGCCAGAGAAAAACACCTGACACTCCCTGTCCCAAACCTGTCAGCCTAACAAATGTGCTTTTGCTCCTTTCAAAGCCACTCTTTGCCTGATATGTTTTCACTTCTCAATATTTTTTTTGTTGCTATTCATCAACAATTACCACCTCAGCGTTTATCTCCCGGCATTAACATTTCAGAGAGCAGCGGCACAAAGCAAGTCACTGAGGCGCGGCGCGACCTCCGCCGACCCCCCCGACCGGTGGTGGTAAATCTTTCACTTAGCTGCGTTGAACTGAATCCAATACCCATTCAGCAGGACATCCGTCAGCCGCGAGAACCTGCACCGATGACAGAGCGTTTCCCACCGCACTCGCCTTCACCGTCCTCTCGCCCACAGACACTGCGGTTGCTCTGTTCCCCTTGGCCACCCCCCCTCTCCATTGTGACTCTTCACAGGCTCTCAATGGAAGCAGTCGACATGGAAACAGCCAAGCTAATATCACTATTATTACTTTAAGAAAAGGTAGAAAAAAGGTAAGTAAATACAGAGTGAAAAAAGGCGAGAGGAAGAGGAAGTACTGAGAGCTGGTCCTCAGTAAGGTGGCTGTGCAGTATCTGGGTTATGGAGCTGGTCCTCAGTAAGGTGGCTGTGCAGTATCTGGGTTATGGAGCTGGTCCTCAGTAAGGTGGCTGTGCAGTTTCTGGGTTATGGAGCTGGTCCTCAGTAAGGTGGCTGTGCAGTATCTGGGTTACGGAGCTGGTCCTCAGTAAGGTGGCTGTGCAGTATCTGGGTTATGGAGCTGGTCCTCAGTAAGGTGGCTGTGCAGTATCTGGGTTATGGAGCTGGTCCTCAGTAAGGTGGCTGTGCAGTATCTGGGTTGTGGAGCTGGTCCTCAGTAAGGTGGCTGTGCAGTATCTGGGTTATGGAGCTGGTCCTCAGTAAGGTGGCTGTGCACCCCCAGCCAACTGGGGATCCTGGTGAACATTATAGGGGCCCCTGTATCAGTTAATAAAAAAATAAAAGTCATATTAGACTGTGAGACAAATTTAAGAACAGGTGTTGAATTGAATGTAGGACACGGAGAGATAGAAAAACTTTCTTAAAACAAATAAACAAACAAACAAACAAAAAAACACAAAAATAAATCAAAAGTCAACAGAGGGTGTTTACCACCTATAATAATGGGCTATAAACGTAAAAATGACATGAAATACGGCTTTATGTGCAGGTGTTGCAGGCAGCTGCGCAGTTGCTTAAGGTTTTTGCTGGACGCAGGCAAGGTGTATAAGGGGGAGGGGTAGACCTGGGCTACCTGCCACTCGCACCTCACCTGTCAGTCAGGAGTGAGAGGGGAAGGTGAGAGACAGGTCCTGATAAAGATGATGATCTTATCCTTCATGTTGCGTCCACTGGAAACTGATCCTGTTAACAAACACCTGTCAGTGCGTCAACAGCGAGTCCTGGAGTTTGTGTGTGCGTGTGTGTGTGTGTGTGCGCATGCATGTGCGTCTTTGAGTCTCTGTGTCTCTGCACGTATGAGAGTGTGTGTATGTGAGTGTGTGTGTGTGTGTGTGTGTGTGTGTGTGTGTGTGTGTGTGTGTGTGTGTGTGGGGGTAGGGGCAGAGATAGGGTGGCAGCCCAAAGGAGGAGGATTTTATATAATGTCTGTCACGTGAGACAGAGAGTGCATGACGCCCTGCGCCTGACTGCCGTGCGGCAGGGCTGCAGCAAGCTCAGTTCAGGTGGGGAAAAAGTAAAAAGACGCAAAGAAAGAAAAGAAGAATATTAATATTATGGCACAGGAAAGCGATGAGCTCATTCTGATGCTGACAGGGGATGAATGCAAACACCCCGGCCGAGCTTACTGCAGGGGCTCCCGGGACCTGTTTCTGCAGGTTTAACTCCAGTCCTGGAGGGCCGCAGTGTCTGCAGGTTTAACTCCAGTCCTGGAGGGCCGCAGTGTCTGCAGGTTTAACTCCAGTCCTGGAGGGCCGCAGTGTCTGCAGGTTTAACTCCAGTCCTGGAGGGCCGCCGTGTCTGCAGGTTTAACTCCAGTCCTGGAGGGCCACAGTGTCTGCAGGTTTAACTCCAGTCCTGGAGGGCCACAGTGTCTGCAGGGCTGCAGTGTCTGCAGGTTTAACTCCAGTCCTGGAGGGCTGCAGTATCTGCAGGTTTAACTCCAGTCCTGGAGGGCCACAGTGTCTGCAGGTTTAACTCCAGTCCTGGAGGGCCGCAGCGTCTGCAGGTTTAACTCCAGTCCTGGAGGGCTGCAGTATCTGCAGGTTTAACTCCAGTCCTGGAGGGCCGCAGCGTCTGCAGGTTTAACTCCAGTCCTGGAGGGCCGCAGTGTCTGCAGGTTTAACTCCAGTCCTGGAGGGCCGCAGTGTCTGCAGGTTTAACTCCAGTCCTGGAGGGCCACAGTGTCTGCAGGTTTAACTCCAGTCCTGGAGGGCCGCAGTGTCTGCAGGTTTAACTCCAGTCCTGGAGGGCCGCAGTGTCTGCAGGTTTAACTCCAGTCCTGGAGGGCCGCAGTGTCTGCAGGTTTAACTCCAGTCCTGGAGGGCCGCAGTATCTGCAGGTTTAACTCCAGTCCTGGAGGGCCGCAGCGTCTGCTGGTTTAACTCCAGTCCTGGAGGGCTGCAGCGTCTGCAGGTTTAACTCCAGTCCTGGAGGGCTGCAGTGTCCGTGGGTCCTGCTGTGGCTAAATTGAAAATGTTTTTCTTTGGCAGACTCTCATTTTAAAATCCTTCTATTGTGGGCAAAGCACATAAATGCGTGTTTCAGGTCCTCATGTCCATTCAGACACAGTTCAGTTCACATGTGCATTATTTTTCTGAGGAAATCCTACAAAGCACATGTTGAATTGACAAGGTTATGAGTTCAGGAGAATGTACTGAGAGATTGTGGCTGTGCACATCAGTGTAGACCATTAATTTCATCACTGAGGCCTTGCAGGAGGACACCGTGTGGAGATAAATTACGCTCTCATTGTTTTAAAGCAAGCCACCAACTGGGCCACTTTACAGTCCTGCGTTTAAGTGAAGCCGTCATCAAATAACAGAGCTGATCCGTGCGTATATGGGTTTTCTTTTCTAATTGAAGCCGAGAGAGATAGCAGCATGGGATAGCTTTAATTACCGCTAATTAGAATATCATTGTACATAATTACAAAAGATTTTGATTGTGTGGTTTTTGCTTCGGCACAAGGCCCATTCTGGACCTCCCTCCTGATGCAAGTTTGCTTCAGAAGAGTGAGAGGAACAATTACAGTAATCTAAAACCCAGCTTGAAACTTTGTGGTAAATACATCTGACTACATTTTCCAATAGTGAATTTAAGTCTTTATAATAATCTATTCAACACTTTTTCTAGGGAGAGATGAGAATTGTTTGACTTAAAATAGACATTTATACATTTAATTGTGATTTTTATTATGATGATTATTTTCTGTCATACATCTCCCTGAAAATTGAGTGAAAGTGTTGAAAAAAATGTTTGAATAAATTCACACACATTCTTCTGTGGTCGCCAACTGCAGCGTCATAGAATCATAGGAAGGCCCGCCATTTTGAATTTACATGAGAATATTAGAGAATACTGGAACAGAATCAGGGGAGTACAGTAATTAAATTGCAGCTAGAAGATGTATGGAATGGTAATTAGAAAGTACAGACTTAGTAATACGATCAGAAAGTGAGCAGAGTGAGGTTAGAATTGTTATATAATATTATTGTTCAAAAACAAAATTGCCATTACAATATCATGGCTCAAACTTCAAAATCAGCTGCATTAGGCAATCAGTAATAGCAGACGAAAGCTAGGCATGTGACTGTGATGTCAGAGTCGGCCAGGCATATGATTGTGATGTCAGAATTGGCCTGGCATATCATTGTGATGTCAGAATATGCTGTAACAATGATTTAGTGGCTGGAAAAGAAAACAGTAATGGAGTGTGAGTGGATTAGTACAACATGATTAATGTAAATTTGTCATGTCAATAACTGCACTGTATTTTATTATGCAAGGAGTGTGAATATTATTTTGTAGATTTAAATTAAATGTTATCTTTAAAAAAAAAAACAAAATTATCTTACAGATAAATTAATGACCGGTGCCCTGTCGTGTCGGTTGTTGTTGTTTCATGATATAAAAAATTCCACTCTGTGGAGGGAAAATAATGACAAAACTGTGTTTACGAGAAGAGGGGAATGGAGGCAAACATTAGCAGAGTCTCAGGCAACCTCAGAAGGCTCAGAGAGAAAACCGCCGAACCCGAGAAGCACTTTATTAGCCTGGAGGGGGTCGGGGAAACCGGGGCCCAGTATCGATTGAGGTTGTTGGACGCATCCACAACTGCACTTTCTCTAAATTTTCTAAGAGTAAATACGCCACTTTGAAGTGGGGGTGGCCGGGAGCACTCGGCGGTGCGGACGGTGGAGGTTCCAGCGGGGAGAGTTAGTTACGGGAAAGATCAATAGCACTGGTGTTAGGGGAAGAGCACGTGGCGCTGGCCGGCCCCGACGCCTGCAGCTCGGCTCCCTCTTAAAACGGGGGTGCTTCATTAAAACCGAGGGGCATCCTGCAGAGTGGGGCCCACTCCATGGGAAAAATAAACCCACAGATAGCGTTTGTTTGGACACACACACACCGCGTATCCACCAGCAATCCATAAGTCATCATTCTTTAAAAGGGGCTACTAAATTTCACTGCAGGCAGCTTCAGCTATTCACTCTCACTGCAGCTCATTTTATAATGCTTCACTTTTCCTCTTAAATTAACGATCGTTTCCAGTATCAGGTATATATGCATTTATTTATTTTTTAAAAAAAAATTCCAACTAATGGAAAATTTCCCATTAAAGCGAATGGAAACATTCCTGGCACTGGTACTGCCATTTTAGCAGCTGAGTGATTTCAGACACTGACCTCTGATCTCACTGACTCTGATCACTCCTGACCTCTGACCTCCGCAGTGGTGGTCATAGCAGTGATTCCGTCCTCAGTTATTGTCTGAATATGTAACAGCCATACACATGCATGTTTGAAAGGGAACCCAATACCAATTCAATTTATAAAGAATGACGAAAGCAACACAGAAGTTAAACACATTTTTAGGTTTAGCTGATTTAGATCTTTCAGAAGTAATCTGTTAGGTACAGATATAAGGGACAAATAATAGAAAAACTTGTTAATTAAATTTACTGTAATTTGGTATAATTTGTTGTAACTTTGTCAGTGATTTTTTTGGGTAAAAATACTGTTCCATTTTCAGTTAGCCAAGCATGACCAACTGTGTTGCTGGTACCCTGCAGCCCAACAAGGGCTTCAAATGTGAATGGTTAGAAATCGATTCCACTAAAAGTGATGAAATTCAGGCATCATACAAGTGGATCTAGATAAGAGATTTCCCCTCCTTTTCACAGAAATTCATATTAGATAACTGTGTTTTTAAGACAGTGCCATACAGGTATTTTTCTGACACATTAGTCAGAAATTGTAGCCTTTGAAAACTATCAAAAGGACATTTAACTTTAAATTTAATCATTATCAAATTCATTACACAAAAACTGCTCTGTTTTCATTCTGTAACGCCAAACCCTGCTGCTTCCTTACTCGTGAAGTGGTGAGATATGTGTTTCACGGCCGTCGGGTGGAGTTAAATTAAACGAGCCTGTTCGTGTAGCTGAAGTGGATTTCACATAAAAATCCACAAGGCCTGAGCCGGCACTCAGTGACCCTGAGTGAGCTGGAACTGGTCACCTACTCCGCTCAATCAAGCCTTCTCAATAGCTTTCTGAGACCTTATATTCCCCATTCATCCGTCAATGGAAGCCCACGGAAGCCTCGTTCTGCACAAAGCCTCCCTTTGCTCTGGAGCACAATGTGGACTCGCGTCTGAGAGGCCGGCCACCATATGTAAAAAAGCAGTATTTCTCTGGAACACCTTCCATCATCTATTATTTAGAGCTTAATTGATATTTTGTAACACATGAGCCACATTATGTGTCCAATCAATACGGGGCTGCAGCGTGTGATTAAATGGGCCCTGGGCTGGTCTCAGAAGTGCTCCGCGGCCTCTTTCAGTCGCTTCAATTGGACAGAACGGCCCCTGAGATACAGCGCCACTTTGGCGGAACAATCGCTCCTGCGTAGCGCGCCTTCGACATTTTACAGTGCATGGGACTTTTTCCAGGGATCTGTGTTGGGGGGTTTGAGGGGTGGGGTGGAGGGATTGAGGATGGGGTGATGGGGGTGGAGGTGAAGGTGGGGGTCAGGGGTCAACTCCCGATTTGAATTGAAGGAAAAAAAAAGTGCCTTCCCTGCACTTAAAAAGTAAAGTCATCTCCAGACACCACGGCTCCATCTCCTACTGGAAGAGTCCTCCGTCCACTTTGTTGACGCGTGGAAAAACCCATATCCTGCGCCTCGCTGGGCACATTTGTGGCATTGTTAAAGTGCACGCCGTTTTGCTGAATGCACAGCTTTCACGTTGCGGTTTGGAAGATCTTTAAAAAAAAAAAAAAAAAAGCCTTGCGGGCCGGAGAGGCGGTTTACTGTTGGAGCCGGATAATCTTCTGAGGATGAGGTGGTGCGCGGCGATAACTGAGCGCAGGTTTTTAAAGCTCTCCTTATCGCAGATTTCATAGAACATGCCTCTTCAGCCGCGCTGTGCTCTGCTGAAGCTGACTGACGTTCTCTCGTGGATTTGGCTGAATCGTGTTTATCTAGTTACACTTATCTTCCTTTCTTATTCCACAAAAACGCTGTCCTGAAATGTAACAACCTTCTCAGATCAGAAAACCCAAATCCTTTCACAGTATATTGATACATTACAACAATAAAAATGGAATAATTACCATATGAAGGTAGCACTATATGGAATAAAATTGCTTTGGTCTTTTCGCCCTAAGCAATAAATGTATCAATTGTTTCCTCCATTTTATGCACTTCTTAAATATATATAATTTAAATTTCCACCTTGAGATACAAGAATGAGCTTACAGTCCTGGATTCACCAACATTTGGCTTCATTTGCACTTACAATTAATAGCAGGTGCTTTATTACCAAGTTTCTTTGGTAATAAAAATGCTTTAGACATACGCATTAGAGACTTCTAAACTCAACAAGGATAAAAATTCTAAATCTTAAATTTAAAGGCTGGGATCAGATCTATTATATTAAACCTTAGGTTTCCTGTAAGTGATGGATTTTATTGGAGATAGGCATGCATGTCCTTTGGAGTGTGTCTTTTCATTCTAAAACATAACAGCATGTGCCCTGAAAGGGATTAAATCGGTTTTGATTAAATGACGTTTGCCCTTACAGAGACTAAGTGTGTTTGATTTGGTCTTGGACAAAGTCATTGATTCAAGAAGAATTTGGCTGGGATTCGTCCAGCTTTTGTCCTTAAGTTTGGCTCACAATGAAATGTAACTGTCCATTTTTATCTTCAACGACACAATTTGGCGAGTTCAGCAATCAAGAAAATTAATTCTCCAAATGGTTGGCATAGAGAAAAAGCATACCACTCTTACTCAATTATGAATCCTGGCTTATGACTCATAATTAAATGTTTTAATCCAGGCAGAAATGAAGGACACAAATGTTGGCTGAATACAGGACATCATCTGGTTTTCTTCATGTCACTCATGAAAATGTTGAGGGCTGCTGGACTGTTCTGGTCCCAGTTGGTCCCTGGTTGGTCCCCAGTCGGCCCCTGCTTGGTTCCTGATCCAGTTCAGCCATTGTGACTTTGAGGAACCAGGTGTAGTGGACACCAGCCAGGTCCACCCCATCACCTGCGATGAACCCGCATCTCTCAGCATTACACCCTGTAATATTTCAGTCATTTTGCAGACAGCCTTCACCCAAAGCAGGAGAACATGAGTGCATCTACCTGATTAACATGCACGATAGAGCCAGACCTAACAGCATCCCCACACCGGTGAATGGACATTATCATTAAAACAATAATGCAAATTAACTGTGCTAAATAGACCTAAAATACTAATTTTATACAGTACATTCATAATAAGCTCTAAAAAATAAAACCATAGAATACATATCGTCAGTTATGTATTCCATGGCAATATGTGCAGAAAACTGGTCAGTTGAATATTTTTGACAACAGGGGCTAAGGAAACAAAACGGAACAAAAAGGAAAAATAAGCCCAGGGTAAAGAAATAATTTAGCTCTCCCTCAGAGTGTGCAGCAGTTACTCATTGCTGTTCCTCTGTGTGCTGGATTTTGGGCTCTGGATAAGATTACAGACACTGTAGCTGTACAGACACAGAGTAAAACTGCGCCTGGATCCTCCTGAGCCATGTCCACAGCAGCTACATCGAGCATGAGAGATAGAGGTGAATTTCACAGGTCTTTAAGAATGAGAATGGAGCGCGACATGAACGCGCAGCTGACATGACCGACCCCCATGTCTGCATAAGAATGGAGAGCCTGTTTACATTTTTCCACTGCCTCGTTTTCCTTCAAACAGTCTGCGGTTTGTGTTTTCCAGGAGCGCTGAGAGGGTGTGCCGTTTCCAGGGCCTCTCAGGACTCAGGTGTGCTCCTGAGAACACAAAGCACATCTCACATGGACGTTTGTTACTTTAGAAATCCACTCAGAAAAGAGAATAAAAGAGGCATCAAAACTAACAAAAGAAGAATAACAATAACACACTGCAAGTCATCTTTCACTTTTTTTGAGCCTTTTTTGCAAAAAAAAGATACTGCTGAAAAGCGAGTGAAGCTGTTCAAACAAACATAAGAGACATTAATTAAAAACATTCTCTACTCATGACGAATGCTGTTCCTTCAGTGTCAGTGCTGAAACAGAATAATGAGTTTATCTGTGAGACATGAGAAAATAAAGCATGAAACACAAATTATTGTAATTTGGTCATTTTCAGAGCTTCACAGATGAGGAGGACTGAAGTGCCGAGAGGAGCAATGGTCTGAACACACCTTCAGTCGTGAGCGCTGCTCAGTGCCCCTGTCTCTTCTCCATGTTTGATATGCCGATAAGGCAGAAAATCTCACATCTATTACATGTGCGGACACGCTACAGACACGCTACGGACGGGACAACATGAGAAACCACTTCAAGTGGCGACAGAAAAAAAAAAAACAACAAAAACAAAACAAACACTGTACTTCCCTCATGAATGAAATCAAAATCTGAACTTTAAGCGTTATTGTGGGTGCTCAAAGGCGGATAGCAGTGTGAGTGGTTAGCATTTTTTTTCGGGAAGTGGTCCCCGTGGAATGGGTAATGGTGTGTCCCCCCCCCCCCGAGATGCTTTGGCCGCGGCCGTAGCGTAATACCTCAACCATAATCAAACAGTTTTAAGAAAACAAAGTGTGCGGGTTCTTCTCTTAAGGAACGGCATCCAGGGTGCAGTGTGTGATGATACTGGGTTATGTGTGTGTATGTTTAAGTGTGCGTACATGTGAGCATGTGTGTGTGTGTGGGGGGGAATAATAGATAGAGCTATCTTCAGAGGATTGATTTCCCAGATAGAAGCCCTCTCCCTCCCTCTCCCTCTCTCCCTCTCTCCTTCTCTCTCTCCCTCTCTCTGGGCAGGCTCAGAATCTGTATTCCAGCTCCACGGCTCCATGACCCCAGGTTCTCCTTTGATGTGGCAGACAGGAACACAAACTAGGCAGAGACCGAGAGGGAAGGTCGGAGAACAGCAAAAGGTGAAAAATTCTGATGTACAAGTTGTGGGTGGGGGAGGGGGGTGTTCTAGTGAGGCAAGAAAAAAATGTTTGATGGGGGGGAGGGCAAAAAGGCTGGATTTTATTTGGGGGGGGCTGAGAAGCGATGAAGCCATCATCTGACAGAGTGCTGTGAGCTGGGGGCTGGGGGAGTCGGTTTGGGGGTGTTTTGTCAGGTGGGGGCTGATAGAGACGTCAGCTCCGCTCCAGTAATCTGGCGACGCTCGGCCCCAGCGAGGGGCCAACCTGGGCCCCGGAGACGGAGAGGACCACCCCGGCAACGGGACCGGGGGCCAGCCAGGCCAGCCAATCAAAGCCAGAGAAAGTAATTTTCGAGAAATTAAAGAAATCTCCATGGAAATTAGCATGAAACACTTTCTAATCTCCTGCTTTTCACTGACGATAAGGGTCAATGCTTCCAGCTCTCCCTGACTGCTCCCCCTCTCTCTCTCTCTCTCTCTCTCTTTCCCTCATTTAGTTATTCCTTCTTTTCACTTAGACTTTTTTTAATTCCCCCTCGCACCCCGCACCCCCACGCCCCCAGTCTCGTTCTTTTTCGAGAACCCACCCCTCACCCCCCCACTTTTCCTCTACCTCGAATGTCCTTCTCTCGAACCCTCTCGAATCTATTCAAATTAACCCCTTAGAATAGAGGGGGAGGTTAATCAAAGGAGGGGTCCATGCCCTGGTCCCCCCCCCCCTCGCCCGCCCTCCCGGGATCGGCACAGGATCAAGCTGTTCCACGGCTTTTTGGGGAGCCAGGTTCCCAAAGACCCCATGCGGAACCCTGGCCCCTGGCCCCTCGCTGCGGTCGGCCCCGCGTTTGCCTGCTTGCGTGTCTGTGTTCCAGACCTTTGATTGCATCCTGTGTGAAAGGCCTGGCCTGGCGCAGCAGTGCCGTCAAGCTGCTCCCTGTGAATGCCGGCATTACCGGTGTCAAAGGACCCTCTCCAAATCCCCCTCTGCCTCCCCCAGCCATCCCGCTTCTACGGCCTTCCACCGCTGGAAGTATTTGGTTTTCGGATTCACAATTTCAAAGGCTACTGTACTCTAGCAGTGTTAGATAAACATCAATGGATGCACTTCATCGCTGGGCCAACTTATTTTTTTATTTTTCCAGCACCACTTCACACTGTTGCGATCATTTTTTTCTGCACACATGCATATATAGACACACACACACACACACACACACACACACACACACACACACACACACACACACACACACACACACACACACACACACACACACACACACACACACACAACAAAAAAAACATATGTTGAAGGTAAAGCCTCAATCTTATAAATCCAAACTCTGCAGTGCAGGGCGTGACTAACACTCGCTCAGTTTATTACTACAACTGCCTGCTGCATGCTTTTATTAATTGTTATGCATATTAATTGTTACTAAGGGTACAAAAAAAACACAAGTTTGTTCATGCATTTCATTCATGCACATCTACTTCTCATATCTCATATTTTGTGAGGTTTTGAAATTGTAATGTGCACATCTTCTGCAAGAAACTTTGCAGAATAAATAATTTCTGATAACTGGATCTTTGGATGAGGAACATGCACAGAGTGTTTGTCAAAGCAGTAGAAGTGTTTTTGATTAGATTGGTATGTCTGTGTCCCATATACATTTACAAACTGTAAACAAATAAAGGAGTATTGCATTCTATAAAGTATAAACAAAAATCAAAGATGAGTCAAAGCCTATAACACTGCTGATGTAGACTATGAAGTGTTTCTCTCTCCTCACAGGCTGAAGATGAAGGCAGAAAAGAAAACTCTGAAAAATGTCAAAGTCCGAAAAGAAATCACAACTAAACAAACAACGATCGTCTCACTAACTATCGCTTTCTTCCCTCCCACAGATAAAAAAGTTTTTTCTGAGAGATGAGGCGAGCTTTTGTCAGAATCAGGCCCCTCTTTTTTTATCTGATTCTTTTTGCATTCTCTTTTCTGCTTTTTCTTTTTTGGATGATGCTTAAGATAATGAGGCTAGTGAAATCAGCTGCGTGCTCATTGGGTTTTCCGCGCTGATTCTGATGAAAGACGAGGGACAATCAGAGCGGCAGCGTTTTTGATCGTTCTCAGCGGAACACTTGATAATGGTGGGATGCGATGGCGGCGGGTG
The DNA here is from genome assembly GCA_022829145.1 of Albula goreensis. NCBI lineage: Eukaryota > Metazoa > Chordata > Actinopteri > Albuliformes > Albulidae > Albula > Albula goreensis. Next base: position 1,995,264 of record CM040755.1, on the reverse strand, counting down.
AAGTTTAAGTTATGGGCGCGTGAGGGTGAAGAGGGGTCCGGCGGCTCCTCTGAGCCACGGTGACATTGGCGCGCACCCACTCTGCGGTCAGGCTCACAGTAATAGCGGTCAGCGAAAGGATTACCGACGGCTCTCTCTTAAACCGCAATGAAGTGTGTCATTGAGTGAAGGTGACTATCACAATGTTTTATGGTGTTAAGACATCCTTCACAGAGGTCGACACATGCCTTCATTTTAGGCATTAATGTTCTTGCTGATAGTAGACACGCATATCTATCTGTGTATGTAAGGCATGTAAGTTTTAAATTAATTTAAATTATTATATAAATATAATACATGTAAACACACTAAATATACATATACTTATTGGTAATTATGTGTATTTGCATATAAGTATATAATTATTAATTATTAATATATAACTTAATAATTATAATATACATAAAAGCCCTAAACGCCGCTCATTCATGCATCAAGTCAGATTTTTATATCTTCATATTAATCATGAAACAGATACATATATACAGGCTTTGATGAAGTGGCCTGTTACCTGACTCAGGTGCTGGGACTGAGAGCACCTTTCCCAGGTGGATGGTTTGTAACCCTGTCTTGGTGGGATAGTGTTATACTAGGGGGAACTCTCACGGTCCCGCTTACTCCACCTCACAGCAGACTACTGACAGCATCACACATTTTTAACAAAATAACTCACTGAAGATAGATACAGAGTATTTTTGTTATTATTACTATCCATGAAATGTTCTACATGTATTATTATTATTATTATTATTATTATTATTATTATTATTATGTATGCATACAATATGAAAAATAAAGGCTCTGAAAAAGGAGTTTTTCTCTGAAACTCATATTAAAAAATAAAAATAAAAATAAAATCATATTTTCTCAAAGGTTCAGTGGATTTCTCCAGGGATGTGCTGTGCTGTCCTAAATGCCTGTGTCATTTCCAGGGGAAGCTCGTTTAAAGCGCTTTGCTCTCTCTAACGCTGGAGCTGTAAAGTTTTAAAGTGCAGCTCTGGCAGAACTGACAGATCTAGAGTGCAGGAGAGGGACCCGGCAAGCCCATACCGGCTGAAGCCCAGAACAGAACATTCGCTCTACAGCCAACAAACCCGCCACCGGCCGTCTGCCAGCCAGAGCATCCAGCACCGGGAGCTCGAGAGCCAGCAGACCCAGCTCTGCCCGGCGCGGGGCTCCAGACGGACCACTCTGCTCTGGAGCTCCTCAGCTGCCCTTTAGGTAGCCATGGACACTGCTCCAGATGGACCAGTGATTATTACATTAATATGTGTGCGCATTGCTTGAATTTGGTACCTGCAGAGTGAGGAGAAAGTATGCAGAAAGTTCAGAATGCTTAAAAATGAACAAATAACAAATAATGCCACACATGCATGAATCCTGACCCCGTACAGTAAATAAAATTAATTGGTATGTGCACATGTATATATATTAAATGTTTGTGTGTGTGTGTGTTTTTTGCAGTGCTTTTTTATTGTTATTATTATGATTATTTTGTTAAATGTGTCTGTGTGCTGTAACCGTGGTGTGGAGGGAAAGTTGGGGAGTTAATTAGCAGAATGCAGACTCTGCACTTTACAGCAACAGACGGAAGCGGCGTGTGTCAGCCTCCCAAACCTCTCTAACCCTCCGCAACACCTCCACTTCCATCCCACAATCCCTCCCCCCAATTAAGCTTGATTAGGGAAAAAAATATATATTATATTTATACATGCATCATCTAAATGAAAAATCTCACCATTCTGCACAGATAAACATTAAAACATTTATATTCATTAAATGTATCTACTTCATTTTTTTTGATTGCAACACTAGCCCATAAATTATTTAAAGCTGCTAAAGTTTAAGCTGATTTTAAAAAAATCGGACAGCCTAAGTGCCCTAAATTTTACTAGAAACATGAGTGTCCGAAGAGCTCATGTACCACGGAAACTGTCTGAGACACAACACTCCGTGTGTGAGACTGTGCGGTAAATGCCTGGGCTGAGTCTTTGGATTCAAAACCATCCTAAACAAAATCAATGGCCATATCACAACTACGATTCTATAATACAATCCGATTCATGCTCATTTTTAACTGCAAAATGAAACTTACATTTTTAAAGTTACGTGTCACACAGACCACATATACATACAAATATTTATGAACTGCTGTTTTGAATTATGATAGTTTTTTAAATCTTTATTTTTATTTTAAAATCTTATTTTAAAATCTTTCATTTTTGTGCATTAATATATTACATATTTGCATTATGTACATTATATATTTATTTTCTTTAATTAATACCCTTTCTGATCACTAGAAATTGGTGGTAATAGTATAATTTATTTGGGATGCTAGGTATGCTAATATCAAATATTTAAACTTTAAAAATGTTTGTATTATTGATTTTTATAGGTTTAAATTACACACATTTTATGTCATATTTTACATGTCTTCCTATGTGCATGTGGCAGCATATAATAGATGGCAATAACACAAGAGTGACCGGGAAAGTCAATCTATTGTCCCTCGCTGTTCCCCTCATACTGCCACAACTACTGCGAGCAACGCCAACCAGTTTCAGTGCTCCAACATCCCAACAAACAAACAAACAAACGCACCCACAAACCTACTGATGAAGCGATGAAGCCTGTCAATATCTGTATTTTAAAATTGTACATGGCAGCACAGTTCTGAAGTTATTGCCATTCGTATAAACACATCCATCTGTAGCTTGAAATCAACAATGTGATTTATCATGACAGTAAATATAATTACTCTGAGCCTTAGTCACTATGCATCACAATGATTTCAATAAACAGGTCTGTGGCTTTAGCTGAGCTAACTCAAACCTGCGAAAGGCACAAGTTTCTTTATCCACTAAATTTAAGCCAGACAGTCAAACCGCCCAGCCTGGACTTACCAACGTTATCGTTCTCATGTGTAAGATGCAGTACCAACAACTACAGATAGATGGCAGTGCACTCAAGGCAGAGCATAAGCCTATCGCCTCAGTGTTTCTCTTTCATTCTCTCCCTCTTACACTATCCTCCTCCTCCACCCCCCGGCGGGCCCAACTCCTATTATCTGCCTGCAAATTAACTTGTCAATTTATCAATCAACACCATCTTGATTTTCTCCCTCCCGTACCGTCGTTACCGTCGCACCGAGTTTGCCTTGCGTCTAACCGTTAGCTCCGTGTTTGTGCGTCCGCAGGATGAGTTTATCATTGCTCTGATGGACGCCATGAATCAGTGCCGCTGCCAGGAGGCCGATAAGGAGAAGTCAGACCTGTTAACAGGGTGAAATAGTGTCGAACTTTATTTATTTATCTTCTGCGGAGAGACTGTCCCTTGTGGGGAATCCAAACACGCAGCCATGTGTTTTAATTGTTCTGAATGAGGACACTGCGTTAATAAAATTATATCGCATGATGAATTGTTGTATTTTTAAAATAAATTAACGTGGGCTAAAATATTACATCAAATGTATGAATGTAACACACAATCTTTTCTTCTTTTTTTTAGCACCGTTTTAGAAAATGTACTGTAATGAAATTAATGTGAACAATGCACACCGCAGGCTGTATATTCAAACATGGAGGAAGTGAATATGTTTTTATTGAAAAGATACATAATCTGTGTTAACTGACTAAAATACTGATTTTGATTGCTCCAGTTAAAATAGTGAAGTACAGATAAAGATAATAAAACTATATAGAAAGATTGCATTATAATTATGCTACATCACAACTTAATAATAATAATAATGATAATAATAATAATCATAATAATAATAATTTTTAAAGACAATATACAAAAGACAAGACATAATTTTGCACCTCTGTGCTCCTTCCATTCTTCAATTTATTTCATATATTTATAAAACATAGTCATTGTGCGTGACCCTCCTTGCTTCCATGGAAGATAATGTAAAACATCATAAACGTAAGAAAACCAACAAAACCAACAACATCCCTATTGCACTCCAGCGTTGGCTGGATCTATCCATCAAATCTTGATGATGTGTTTGTGTGTAAGTATTATTGTTATTATTATTTTTTGTTTACCTTGATAAATATAAATAAACACACATTGCTTATATATAAGAACATTGTGTGACATGCTTGAAAAAGAGCTATACAAATTATTATATTTAATAATATATAGGTGTATAATAAAACATGTAAGTCCTGTTTGTAGGACACATTAAGTGCCATTAGCACGTGTGGTGCTAGAGGCCTGTGGACCAGCCTGTTCAGTGCTCTGAGCAGCTGCAGAGGGTCTGCTTTGGCCAGGATATCGCTCTAAAGCGGAGCCAAAGAGGTTAGCCTGGCAGGGCCGCCAGCGCTCGCGCAGATGAAGCTTTTAGTGGAGCAGGGTAATGAGCTAACGTGCTAACGCTCACCGCTCCATGGTTCATACAGGCCCCCCTTTCCCCCCGGTTCCGTCATGTTTGACCCCACCATTGCCGGGAAAATAAACCGTTTAAAGAAGTGGGAGGCGCTGGAAACAGCCATGTTTGCACAACTGGCGTGCCACGGCGCAGTAATAAAGCACACAGATGCCGTTTTGCTTTTTATTTATTTTTTATCTGTATGGAATGGGGTGATAAGCTAAACCGGGTCTGCTGCAGGACCCAGAGAGGGCAGAGCAGACTGAAGGACCTCAATTGGCCTGGCACCGTTCTGATCCTCTTTATGCTCCCCACTTCTCCCCGAAGTTTGCTGCGGTTCACACCATTACCCCGGTATTACCCGTCCAATAAGGCATGGGGGTGTGGGAGACACGTCTACTGAACAGCATGAGGGATGGGGCTTATTTGTGTTTTCTGTTTCTCTTCTTACTTGGAAGTGGATTTAATATAAAAGACAATATTAGCATGTTTAGTCTAATAATGTAAGCTGGCTTTGTTTTTTGACATAGAAAGGGAGTGATAACTTCATTTAAAATTTAGGACAATTAAATCGTGGAGTGGGGTACTGTAGATTTTGTAGATGCTATACTTTGTGTGTGTGTGATTATGGGAACATAATTCCCACACTGAAAATGTACAGTTATTCCAACATTCCTGCAACCGCTGGAAATCTCTGGAAGTTCTCTTTGTTATTCGCCAGAGGCCTGTTGTGTTGGACTCGACGTCTTCAATGGTGTCAAATGGCTTGTGTAGATTTGGGGGACAGCCAGGAGCCGCACAGTGTCAGGTCAGGCGAATAAGGTGGATGTGGGAGGCTAGCGCTTCCGTTTGTGTGTGGCAGCACAATTTACCTTTCTGATTACCTTTTGAGTTATAACCACCTCTTATCCCTGTCCTCAAACCCCTCCCCCCCATACCCCCACCACAACATCCTAATATCTAAAAAAAATGGGTGGAGCAACAATTACTTCTCCCTCACTCATGTAGACCAATCAAAACATTTTGCTCTTTACAATATTATATTGGTTCAGATCAAAGAACTACTGTTGCTATGCAGTAGCTCCACCCATTAAGGTGTCATGATCTTTCCATCACTATTTTGGCAATCAGAAAATCTCAACAAACCCCAAAATCCCATCATTCAATACTTCAGAGAACCCCAAAAGGTGGCCACCCCCCATACAGAACTCCCTTGGTTCCCTTATTCCGCACCCCTCCCTGAAATCCTGTCCTCCGCTGCTCAAAGTAATCTTAATGTGCGTCTTTGCCACCAGCTGTATTCACCTCTGTTATCACCTGCCATGTACTCCCGCCCCCTTTAGATCAGCCTGTCCAATCAGTGCCTTATTAGCTGTCTGAAGCTAGTGTTAATGCGTGTTGACGGTGTGCTGTTTCGCTGGCCTGTAGAGCATGTTCTGCGAGCATGACCAAACCCTGGGAGGCCGTCTTGCTGCCTTATTGATTTTCTTGTTTTTTTTGATGTTGTTGTTGCTGTTGGACTGAGAACTGGAGGCAGGAGCACAAGCACTGAGGTGCCCACGGCAGGGCAGACAGGGTTTCTCCTTCCCCCACCTCAGGGGGGCCGGGGGTGCAGGCAGGGGGAGACCAGGTCACGAATTTCATCTTTTGGGATGGATTTATTTCTTTGTTTTTATTATGTACCACAACAAATGTGGCCTCAATGCCCTCTGCCTTAAATGGAGCACACCCCCCCCCTCAATTCTGACAAAATTATACATGCTCCTCCCCTTTTTTACTTATTAATATATCCATCACTGTGACATCATCATGTGTTCTCCTGCCCTTGTAAATCTCTATGGTTGTTACTGCAGCCCTCGTTGGGATGCCATTACCCATTGCTCCTCCCTTCTGTGAGCCTAAATGCAGCCCCATTGTGACATCATCACACATGCTCCTCCCTTCTGTGGGCCTCTGTAGACAAGCTGTATACGAGTTCATTATTATGCTCATTTGTCTCCACTAAAACTTCAGTCATCACTCCTTCATTTATAACTAATTCTTGTTTAAATTAGATTGCACTAAGCAAACCTACATGCGAATGTTAAGCCGCAGACTACTGACGATCTGTTTAAAAAACCCTGTAGAAGGGGACTGTCTCTGCAACAGCACTGATGTCTGAAGCATGACAAAATTAAACCAACAGGCCAAAACCAAGTGCGTGAGATCCTGAAATAGCCCCAGTTGTGTTGGTCCACTGACAAAGAACTGCAAGCAAAACAGAACGATACATATTCACCATTTAATCATTCGCTATATTAATATTTACCCAGCTTTAATTACAGACAAGTAATAATTTCTCTTGGCTTTAGAACTTGGTAAATGGAACCTTTTTCACAAACTTCTAGACTAGGCTAGCACGATTAGCTTTTTTATGTTAAGCAGCTAAGGTGTTGGGCTAAATATAGCAGATGGTTTGCGAAACGGGCTGCTCAAGTCTTGTTCAGGTGTTGTTTCTCTGCTTCTACACAAAGGGCATTTGGCCCGAGGGGGAAATGCGTGAGGCGTAATTAGGTTCCTGCCTTCACATGTTCCTGAAATGGTGGGGGTGCTGGGGTGTGTTTTTGTCGTTGTTTTTCTTTTTGGCTCGGGCTGATGCCTATTTAAAGACCCGCTGTAGCTGGACTTACTTCCTGATTTTACGCAAAGAAAACCTGATAAAACAGAGGTGAAGAGTAGTGATGCATGACTTTGCCAAATGAGTTTGAAAAAGCAACGCTCCATTTGGTCAGTAACTTTAAGAACAGGACAGCTACGTCACATCTGTAATTATGCAAAAAATATGCTATGGCACATGTGACCGTCAGGAAAAGAGACTTTTACCGTCCAAATACTTCCATCATCACGCAGCACCATTTCCAACCCCCAGGATGTGAAATATTTATGTAATATATATATATATAATAACTAAAAAAACTACTTCTAAAAAACATGAAGATGAGTGAAGTAGGCCATTCATGCACTTTCCCATGGTGCTATCCAGAAACAAACCTCATACATTCATCTCATGGTGGGATGGGAAAACAGTGGAAGGATCTTGACTGTCTGTGAAGATCTTACATCAGATGAGGGCCTGCACAAATGTGAAGTTCGGTGTTTGGCAAGATCCCCCCCTTCTTTTAAATCAATTAATTGAATGATGAGTTGTTTTTTTTTAAATGGGGACTGTCTGGTTGGTTTGCAGAGAGTTTTGGTAATTACAGTGTGAGCAGGAAGGATGGCGTTTGAGCTGATACCGATGCTCTCTGGACAGGTAGCATTGTCTCATGATAGCAATTCCGCTGGCGGCGGTGGCGGCTTTGCCGTGATAACTCCTGCATTACCGCGTTAACTGCTCCGGCAGCTTCCACCGCAGGGAAACACACTGTGCGCCGATTTAAGGGGGGGGGGGTGGAGACTGTGTGGGGGGAGGGAGGGGGGGCGTACGGTGATTTCATTTCCAGCATTCTCTGCTGTTCGCGTCTTCTACTCCCTGGCGTTTCGGCAGCGTGCTCTGAGCCGTTTTGGGACGGTCGCACTGCAGATTTCCCATGAGCCTCCTCTGTCTCCGCATTACGCCCATCCCATCCCACGCGCACCAGGAGGCCCGAGTTAGCACCTACTTTCGCTGGTTTGTCCCCACACCTACCCCACCCTCCCCCCGCCCCCACCCCGCCGCACCTCCCCCGAGGCAGTCTCCCCAAATCACTGCAGCCCCGGTACTGAAGCAGCTCCAAGCCCGAGGCAAGCATCACAGAACCACCACAGCAGATGGCCCCGGAGGAGAGAGAGAGAGAGAGAGAGAGAGAGAGAGGGAGGGAGAGGGAGGGAGGGAGGGAGAGAGAGAGGAGGGAGGGAGAGAGGAGAGGAGAGAAGGAAAGAGAGAGGGAGAGAGCTGTTGAATGCAGAAAGTGCAGAGAGAGCACGAGAAGTAGGGCAGTCTGCACAGCATATAAAACTTCGGCTCCAGCTCTCTCTCTTTCTTTTTTCCCCTCACTGCGAAAAAAAAGACAAGGGCACTACTATTTCACACAATTAAGACAGAACAATGAGCAGGCTTGGAGGTGATGCATGGTTTTTTTTGTACTTCTCCAGACCGAAATGGTAAGGTAAGAGTGAGAGGTTATCACAGCAGGGGGCGAGCGGCTTGGCTACCTGGAGAGCTGGCACTCATTAGACTATTCAGCGCGCAGGTAAACCTGCCGTCTGCAGCGGAACCTTGCGGAGTGGCTCGGCCCAACAAAAGCCTTTCAGCGCTCTCAGAGAGTGGACGTTTGGAGTACCGCCGCACCCCGCCCCCCGCAGAGTGGTATTACCACCGGCTGTGCAGGAGAGTACTTACCTCTGGAGAAGGTTAGACTAAATGACCCTCCAAACTCACTGCAGAAACAAACGCGTTTCACACGGCCTATTGTGTGCCCTTGCTTTCTTCAGCCTCTATCTCTTGCTTTCTCTGTCTCTGTCTCTGTCTCTTTCTCCCTCTCTGCCATTCTCAGCCCCTTTCGCTCTCTCTCTCTCCTCTCTCTCTCCCTCTCTTTCTCTCTCCCCACTTCAGTACCTGAAGATGTTGTGTCCACATTTAAATTATGTCTGGTCAGTGTCGGTCAACAGCGGGACCCTGGCGGTGTATTTGGAGCCCGTGTTTGAGAGGAGAAGTGTTTTTGGGGTGACTCGGTCGGCTGGGCATTGGATAGGGTACAGCACTGTAATGAGGGCCCTGTTCGTCAACGAGCAGCTCCACAATTAGGCAGAGTGGGGGGTGGGGGGATGTATCTGGGGGGTGGGGGTGGGGGGTGGGGCCAGGGGGCACCTTTAAAGGGGTTCAGGTGAGAAACGCTTGGTTTTGAGTAAGTCTAAAATGTTTCTTTCAGGTCTGCCCCCCTCCCCCCCCAACCATCAAAAACAACTACCCCCATTGCCGCCTCCACAGTGGTGTTCCCCATGGCTCACTGAGAGAAGGGATGGCAGGGCATGGACAGGCTGTGCTCATACTTAGTGTGTAGGTAAATTGCGTGTGTGTGTGTATGTGTGTGTGCGTGTGTGCATGTGCATGTGCATGTGTGCATGCGCATAAGTGCATATTGTGTGTGTGTGCACATAAGTGCATATTGTGTGTGTGTGTGTGCTTGCACGTGTAGGTGCATTTTTTGCGTGCGCGCATGTGTGTTGTGTGTGTGTGTACATTGTGTTTGTGGGCACATTTGCGTCAGTATTGACAGTGAAGCGTTTTGTGAGAGGGAGAAGGGCCACTTTACTGCAATTTTCTACTCAGTTTCCAAAAACTGTGTGTAGTTGGAGCTTTTTTCTGTGTTTTTGTTCTTTTGTATTTTTTTCTTCACCTCCTGGTAAGGCAAAGATATGGACAATGGCACATGCTACACACACACACACACACACACACACACACACACACACACACACACACACACACACACACACAGACACACAGTGAAGAGTCATTGGGGTTTGGGGTGGGGTACAGTGGGCTGTGCAGGCAGGGTTGGGGGGGGGGGCAAATAGAAAACGAGGGCGGACTGTTTGCTAATTATGGCTTTTTCAGAGCAGAATGTGGACAGGTCAAGAAGCACTTGAGAGATTGCACCCTCAGCTTTGAAACATGAAGAAACTGTTGAGGACACAGGCTTCAAGTTTATCTTAAAAATACAGCAAAAAAACTTGAATGAATAAGGGCACTATAAGGGTAGTGCTGTATTCCTTGTTATCCTTCATTATGTTACTGATGTTGTTATGATGCGCTGTATTATTCTTGTTCTTCTTTATCTATCTATCTATCTATCTATCTATCTATCTATCTATCTATCTATCTATCTATCTATCTATCTATCTATCTATCTATCTATCTATCTATCTATCTATCTATCTATCTATCTCCTTGTCCTTTTTAAACGTGCGTACTGATAACTGAATTTATAACAGCCGTGTGTAGAGAAGGGTGTTCCACACACACGCATAAGCACACACATGCCATTAATAAAAGCATATTCATAATTTATGATCATAATTGTGTTCAGGTACAAATAAAGGCCGTGAAATGAGTCTCACGGCGATGCTCTTTGCGAGGCAAGACCCTGAGCAAAGGTCAAACACAGGTGAGGGAAATGCAGGGGGGGAAAGATGAAAAAAAGAGCGGAGAGAATGAGTTTTATTAGAAGCATCTATCACTGTGGCTG
>CM040755.1:1857138-1979638 GCA_022829145.1 Albula goreensis | reverse complement strand
GCTTCACTATCAGAAAGCAACCAAGCTCACAAAAATCACTGCTGAGTTTTTCATAAACAGATCTTTTCCATGAATACAGATAAGCTAAAGGAAGATGGCAGGTGCACTACAGTGTGAGGTGGAAAACCCTGGCTGCAGAGGATAGCTCTCTGATTCACCCATGCACTAAATCAGGAACTAATTGACAACTATTTGAGCAGATAGGGTGCTAATCAGTGAAAGTGAGTGTTTTATGGATGGAGTGAACATATGGTAGTGCTTATACTTTCTGAAGCATAGTTTCAGCTCCCTGACGGCCCCGCCCCCCCATTCCTGCCAGGCTGGGGCCCCGCCCTCCCCTCATTCCTGCCAGGCTGGGGCCCCGCCCTCCCCTCATTCCTGCCAGGCTGGGGCCCCTGCCAGGCTGGGCCCCCTCATTCCTTCCTGCCAGGCTGGGGCCCCGCCCTCCCGTCATTCCTGCCAGGCTGGGGCCCCGCCCTCCCCTCATTCCTGCCAGGCTGGGGCCCCGCCCTCCCCTCATTCCTGCCAGGCTGGGGCCCCGCCCTCCCCTCATTCCTGCCAGGCTGGGGCCCCGCCTCCCCTCATCCCTGCCAGGCTGGGGCCCAGGCCCCTCCCCCTCTTTCCACACCCCCTGCTCGCTGTGTGCTCCTCCTTCCCTCTGTAACTCTGTGTTTACACTGTTTCATCAGCATGACTGAGTCAAAGTGCCACAGAAACACAGTGATGACTGATGATGCCATATGCGCTGTCACAGATCACAGCCTCTAAAGTGAGTGTATGTGTGTGTGTATATGTGTGTGAGTGTGTGAGTGAGTGTGTGTGTGTGTGTGTGTATGTATATGTGTGTGAGTGACTGAGTGTGTGTGTGTGTATACGTGTGTGAGTGACTGAGTGTGTGTGTGTATATGTATATGTGTGTGAGTGAGTGTGTGTGTAGTGTGTGTGCGTGCGCGCGCACATGTGTGGCTTCATTTCAGCTCAGTGTGATCCATTGATGTGGGTAATTTTTTAAAATAATATTATTGGAACTCCCCTTGAAGCGTTGGATGTGCGCAGGTTGACTTTGGTAATTAAACTGGCATACTCCAGGTTAAGTGAATGCACTTTTTCTCAAATAAAAACATTTTCTTGAATGAAATGAATGGACGGTCACACATGGGAAGTGGCGTGCGCACTGAGCACAGATAAACGATGTCTGTTTGTTGTGATTATCAGTGTACCGCGTCCTTCTCTTCGCCTGACTGCCAAAGGCAGAGAAGTGCAGTTGTTCTTAGTCGCTCTTAAAAATTAATTACGCCGGAGTCGGGGAAGGTTAATTTCAGACCACGGACCTTTCGATTGAGTGAACTGACCCCTGTCGATGACAGCGCCATCGCCACGGAAACCCAAGATGGTGACCTGTGACCCCTTCAGTGACAGTGCAGGGAATGGAGGATGATCCTCCTCCAGAAACCATTTCAAAGATGACTGCTAGGCCCCCCCAGCGTCCAGCGTCCAGCGTCCTGACTACCACAAGGACACACACTCTGCCCCCCATCCAAAATGGCACGCTCACCACTGGCACTCCCACCACCGTTGCCGCAGCCCCCATATGTTGCCGTGGATGCGTTAGGTGGTTCCTTGGATACCGCCGGTTGCTAATTACAAATTTAATTTGCATTTTAATTAGAACGGTTGAAAATGAAAGTGTGCCAGCTGGAGAATTCCAAACACTTCTTCCTCTCCCTTGCTTTTTTCCTCTTCTCTCGTTTTCCCCCTGTTCTCCTCCTCCTGTTCCTCCTCCCTCTACACTGTGTCCCTGATTCACTTATTCATTCTTGAATCATTTATGCTCTTTGCCCTATCCCAGGCCTTTCCCTCCAGCAGGTATAATGATCATTATTGTTGCTTTTCAGGCCACACTTCCATCGCCCCCTCCCACAGCAACAACCAACAAAAACAACCCCAAGGCCTGCCAGTCGCATGCCAAGGCCCTGTGGTGAAAGGCGCCTGGATGACTGACGGGTTTCTGCTGAAATATTTACCGTTTCCTCTGACCCACCTCAAACAGTCACTAGGAGCAGTTCGTCAGCACTTAAATCTGCTCATGTGTTTGTTCAAGTCCACATGAGGTGTATGATTATGCTACAGGAATTGGGACTGAAAGCTTGGTGGGGGCGGGTGGTTTAAAATCCCCACAGGGGTGTGGCTCCCCCAAGCAAGGTGTTAATACCATTTCAGCGATGGAAAATATTAAAAATATAAGCTGTGTGCTTTATAAGGGCATAGACTGACCATATGAATAATGTAATATCAACTTATTGTGAAACTGATATTAAAAAGACCAGACTCGACCAATTTCTAATATCTATTTCCCTCCTGCAAGACAATTTTAAAGTATATAAGAAAAAAAAAAGACATGATTATGGCAAACATAATGGAAAAAGCTACACAAATGACAGGATTCCTGGAACCCACGGCTTCTCGAAAATACATGAATATATAAATAATGATACAGATGTAAATAAATAAACAAAAACTCCACCCCCTTGCAGTAGGAAATACTGTCATGGAAAATATTGGAATTCCAGTTCTCCTTCTGTCATTACTGGCAGTCTCGGCAAGTTACCCCCCTCCCTATTGCATCATTCCTGTGACGCCCCCACCCCCACCCCACTCAATAATTGTCTTTAATTGATTGACGGCTCTGGCTGAGGCCTCTAACCTCCGGTTCGCCCCTGCGTCTGCTGTAAAATGACGGCTTGTTGGTGCAGCGACCCTGCCCGTCCGTCAGCCGTCAGCATGTCACAGTGCAGACGTGACAGAGTGTCACCTGGGCCTGGCCTGGGCCTGGCCTGGGCCTGGACCCGCGCTTCAGTCAATCGCGGGACAGTCCGATCCGCCATTCCGAGGGGACGCGCTCATTCAATGGCCATCTCTGTGATGGTATTTTTATGGGCTTAGTCTACAGGCCTGGGGTTCGTTGGAGCTTCTATACATTACTATAATAAATAAGTAATACATACATATAATAAAAAAATATATAAAATATTATCATTATTATCAGTATCATTATTATTAAATAATAAGACAGCTTTGTATGATCTTTATGTTGGCCGTCAGTGCTTGTCTTATGCAAAACACCTTGCACTTTGGATAGCAACAGTTATTGGTACTCATAAAGATGACGCACTTGAGGGCCGTTGGAGATGAATTAGTCGTTAGTAGTTAATTAATCCACCAGTAAGATAGTATGATTTTGGGTATGACTTGGTTTTTCCATGGGGGAAACGATGCAGTATATTATACCTGCTATACTGTTTGTCTTTGCATTTACAATTTATCTTCAGCACAATAAACTGCTGAAATGTATAATCAATCAAATATGGTGCATTATTTCAATACAGACTACATGTGGCTATTAGCAATTAATTCACAAGAGAATTGAGAATATAGTAGTTATGAATATTATAATTGGTGGACAAAGACCAATATATTCTTGGAACATTTTCTAGGCAGCTTGTAATGCTACATTAATTCAATAAGCGACTGTTCATATATCTAATTAACTGGCTACCTAAAGATTTTTCTTTTAAGTGGCAATTAAATATTAATGAATAATGGATGGAGAGGTGAGTCCAGAGCTGTCATAAAAATCAGAATCTATTTTTCTGCAATTGTTTCTTGCAAAATAGTTTCACATTAATAGTTTCACATTAAAATTGAGAAAAAATAAAACTTATGATTTTAAAAATTATATTTTTAATTGAATGAGGTGAAGCGAGTACCAAAAGAAATACTACTGCACCTTTCCCGATTTAATGCTTCTCTCTCCTGCAAAAACATAACACACATTACAGATATCATGCAGACGCTCTATCCCAGAGCCTTTTACAATGCAAAGTGAATACATCTGCATAAATTGCAATAATAATCATAGTGTATAAGTGTAAATAATAGCAGCTTAAGTATGTAAATAAAATACATTAGAGAAGGCAGCGGAGGGAGCGGGAACGCCTTCCCTCCCGCTGTTTTTCAGGCCAGGCGCTGCGCGTTCCTTCAGTGACACAGGTTTTATTGCAGCTTTATTGATCTCAAACTCAAGAAGTGGTTTAGTCTCCATTACAGCTTCACTTACGTGTTGCTTTAGTTTGAAGCATCTGGTAAATGCCTGCATTGCAACTGAAAATTTCAGAGAGAGAGAGAGAGAGAGAGAGAGAAAGAGATTCCAGTGTGATAACATGTAAGACATGATAGCAGAAATTTTTAGAAGAAATACTCTTTTTATGATTTTTGTCGAAAGACAAATTAAAAAACAAGCAATATTGTTCTTACAAGAGAATTATTTAAAGAGACCCTGAAACGTCTGCAAATAATTAATGGACCGCAAGCCACCGCGAGACCTTTTGCTCGCGCAATTATGCTGAAATGTACATACGCGGTAAACACAGTTTTACTGTCCGCGGAAAATTTGGCATGCATTTCCCAGATTAATTAAGGTAAGGCCTCGTTTGCTTTGCGAGAGGTGGGAATTACCGTTTACACTAGCCCCGCCCATGCTCGTACCTTCCTACTGCTCGCACATTATCGGGGAGTAGCTAGGGACACTGTTCACCGCATCGGCTGGCTGGGAGGTTCAGCATTTAATTCACACAAACAGTAACTGCAAATTCCCCAAGCCAATACACAGATAAAAAGGCTTAAGCAGAGAAACTAATTATGCCTTGCTTTGCAGAGGCGGCCTGCAGCTCGCCGCTCCGAACCCGACTGATTATTTCAGTACCTGCAGCATCGTTCAGCGTCCAGCTCGGCTCCACTCATTCCTCCTAACTCGGCCTCGTAATTAAACGAGATCATCTCATGGCTTGCGCGGTTAGCGCTTCACCTGCTGACGATAACCGAATGAAATGACATTGGTAGAGATGGATTTTAGGTGATGTTGAAGCCGCAGCCCCCAGCACACACGCAGACACACACACGGTTACTCGGCGGGCCGACAGTCATTATGAGCGCAATTACCGCACTCCAGCTTGGGCCGGGCCTGTGGGGTTTTACCTGCGCCGGCCGGAACACCCCGGCGGGGTGGAGTAGGTGCGCCGCATGTTAAACCGGAGAACGGGCCAAGATCAATGAGCAAAATCTGAATGTGCGCAACACAGAAAAAAAGTTTAAGGGTCTCATTCACAGTAACAATGATGCAACACTACTCAATACAGAGCTAAAAATAAAAGTATCAGATTCTGAATTAGGCCTTTTATGTTCAAGCATTATTATTACCTCTTTCATTAGAAGTAAAAGTGTATGCAAAGTGAGAATGCATTTTAAAAATCACTGAACTAACTCATGAGAAAAGTTTGAACATGCACAATTAATTTCAGTGCTCAAAAGGAGATTCAGTTTTTTTTAACCTATAAAAAAAAAAAAAAGTTCAGCTATTTGATGTTCACAATTTACTGTCAAATGTGCTGAGTGAAAGGCCTGTAGTCTAACTTGGCCCTGCAGGATCACAGTGAAGGCAGCCTGTCAGGTCCACATGACCGCAGAGTGACCATCGTCTGACCACAGTCTGACCACAGAGTGACCACAGAGTAACCTCTGCAGAGATGACCACGCAAGGTCAAGGGAGCAAGTTCTTTTGCTGCACTTCATGAAACAATCATTTCGGAGGCATTGATAGATTAAAATGCATACAAAAATAATAAGACAGCGATATTAATGTGTATGAGGGGGAGATGGGAATGCTGGTGGATCACCCTCTGAGACTCTCACCCTGCTTTCCACCGCACAGCCCCCTCATTTCAGTTATATTTATGAATGATTAACAAGTCAACATACATCCAACATTTCTTAAAATTTCACCATAACTTATGATTCTAACACAAACATTCGTGTAATTATTGTGTAATATCTTTCACAATATATAATATATAGAGTGTACAAAAAATACTTGTAGAAGGATGTAAAAAAAAATCAGTGCATCTCAGAATGCATTAGATGCTGGATATGTTGATATGCATTCAAATAAATTATGGTCAATTTTATTTATATGATGGAATAGGTTTTTATGTTCTTCTGCCCTCTCTTAGTTCAACCTGCACAGGTAGCTATTGGCACGGTGACGGCAGCACAGAATTATTGATGCTTTGCTCCTCCCTCTACAATTTACTCCAGATTTTCTGCAGGGGTGGGGTATCTGCGGGGTATCTGTAATGCTTTCTCATAAATCAAGCACAGCACAAATCCCATAACAAAACAAACGCAGACACAGGGGTGAGTACACATGTACGCTCTCTCTCTCTCTCTCTCTCTCTCTCTCTCTCTCTCTCACTCACACACACACACACACACACACACACATACACACACACATACACACACACACACACACACACACACTCACACACACATCTCACACACACATCACTCTCTCTCACACACACATACACTCTCACACACACACACACACACACACACACACACACACACACACACACACACACACACACACACACACACACACACACACACACACACACACACACACACGATGCATTTTAATCACCATTAATACTCCTCCGCTCTGCTGTCATTCATTAATAATAGATACAGTAGTACACAACATACAGGATGTTAAACATTCCTGATAGCTCAAACTTTGTGAGACAGACCTGACCGCAGAAGTAGAGGAGCAGCAGAATTAGAGCATGGACAAAACGCAAACTGTCATTTATAATTACGCGTGTACGATAAAAATCTTGCTTATCCTGGCAAGTCATAGAAAATCCAGTGGTGTGTCAAACTGGTGTGTGAGAGAAGCATCATAGGTAAACTACAACAGGTGACAATTCACAAACTGTTATGTGTGCTAAAATGTATAATACTAATGTAAACATCTGATGCGTTTTATGTATTAAATGAGGAATGAAGGAGGTTTGATTCATATAATGACTCCATAATATATTCATACCTTGCTTGCAAAAGTGCCATACTTCTGTTAGGGACAACACAGACTCATCCTATAGCATTGAATTGCATATGAAAGGCTGTTGACTGTCGTGTGCGTTTCTGTCCTCCTGCCATCGTAGGGAAGTTATGACATCATCAGAAACACATTCAACTTCCTTCCAGTCCACCAACTGCCAGCTGGGTGTGTGTGTTTGGGGGGGTTTGGCTTCTCCCGCCTTCGGTTTCCATGGTGCCAGGTAAACGGGTTCCCTCACACACCACTAAAGGCACGGATTTCATTAGGAACTTTTGAAGTACAGCTGACAGCCGAGCCGGCTCTGAGCGTGTGAGTGTGAGAGAGCTTATTGGGCTCTCTGAACCCCAGAGAGGAGAGGGTGGGACACACTCACGCTACATCGCCTCAGTGCACTCTATGAAGCCTTTCACAGATAAACAGCAACGTATTAATAGCATTATTATTATTATTATTATTATAATCATTCAATAAAGCTACAGCATTGACAGCAGAGGAAGCTGACTGCACTACATGTTCAAATCAACACTGAACAGTGGTCATGTGACTATAATTAGAACTGGTGAGCAGTCACATGACTGTAGAGTAATTAGCACTGAGACAGGTCACATGACTGTAAAGTTATCAGCACTGGAGAGGGGTCACATGACTGCAGAGTAATTAGCACTGCAGAAAAAGTCACATGAGTAACCAGCAGTAGAAAGATGTCAAATGACTGGAGGAGCCAAATGGACAGCATTAAACCACACTTTTTACATTGAAGGCAACTCATCATTTATTTATTCATAAGTACAGTTTGGCAAGCTCAGGAATCAGAGGAAACTTGCCAAACAGTTTATTAATAAAAAATTAACACTCTTCTCTGAATCCTGGCCAAGGTTAAATAAAACTATATATGCACAATTTCCTGGGACCACAACAATTAATGTGTTATTCAGCTGCTGAATACATAACATGACAAATGTACAGCAATGCAAATTAAGAAAGCTAAATGTGTCTGCATACTGTACACTGCAGTCACCATGGTGACTCGTTTACCCCAAACCCTGACTGATTAAACAGGAAGTGTGATGTAAGAGGATCTGTTTGATGGCCGTCCAAGGTGGCTGGTTTTGGGTACCTGCCCAACACACACTCCCCCACCCCCCCTTCCAGGCGGGCGCGGTTTGATCTGCTGTAAAGTAATGTTCAGACAGGCGCCCCACCTTCCGCTAGCCCTTTCTGAGAAAGCCCCGCCAGCTCAGCTCCTCCTCACCCAGGGGGCGTATTTGGCAAGACCAGGCACACCTGGCAACCCATGGAAAACCTTCCGGTTTCGGCACGTGTAGCTCTTTATCCTGATTAAGGCTGTGCCATTTTTACACCGTGCCGTGTGACCTTGCCTCCATGTGATGCTGAAATATGGTGCAGTTAAATTATGAACAATTAATATTAATCTGTTATGCTGGATTTTTATATTGCCATAATGCAAAATAAAATCATAAGGCACATATACAAGATATATATGTGTTATACGAAGGGCGCTCCCTTCGACTCTACATGTACTGTGTGAACTCCAACAGTGGGCTGTGTAGAGAAACAGCAGTTGTCATTACGTCTTAAAGAGGACAGTGTGTGCAGTTGTCTGCGCTGTAATGAACTGACAGCGGAAGTAGCAGCAGTAAACATGGTTTATGAATATGGCCTATGAGTGCAGATTGGACAGAGAGGAAAAAAAAAAAACACTGAACACCAGTGTAAATACAGAGCGGACTGAAACACAGTCTAAACAAAGAGTCTCAATATGTAACACTTTTCTCATGCCCATATTTGTGTCTGTAAAACGTTGTACTGTATCATAATATTTAAAGTGTATTCTCACAGGTTAATCACACTGTAACTTATATGATGGCTATAGTGTACATGTGAACGCATCAAGTGCCCTACCACTAATGTGTTTATACTGAGGGATGACATAACATGTGACAAATGCAACATGACAAATAAATAATTAAAAAAAAAACAATTTACTGTCTTGCTTGCAATGAAGCAGTGGCATTAATCAGAAAGAGCAAATATTAGACAGCACAAGGAAAGAGAGAGAGAGAGAGAGAGAGAGAGAGAGAGAGAGAGAGAGAGAGAGAGAGTGTGTCATGGCCTGATTGATAATAATAGCTGGTGGATAAACGTAAACACACACACACACACACACACACACACACACACACACACACACACACACACACACACACACACACACACACACACACACACACACACACAGAGCTGACACAGAGAAGTCTATAAAAAATAAAAATGTTGCCGCCCCCACCCCCTCCCTCATGCTTGAGTGTAAGAAACAAACTCCAGATTCCTCACCAGAGTGGTAGGCGCTGTGCGGTTTTGTGTGGCAGAAGCTGAAGGCTTCAGACAGCAATAAGGCCCTCAGTCAGAGCTGGCACCAAACCTCACTGATGGGGCCCGCGTCCAACTGCCAAAGCCTGTAGCAACAGTAGCTATGTGTGCAGGCTTGGCACCGGAGCAGGGCCCGCGTCCAACGCCTCACATGGACAGCCGGGACCGTCCCCGCTCTGTCCCTCACAGCTTAGCCTGCTCGGGCATGGGGGCCTCACCATGCTTCGCTACGCTGCTGCTGCCACGCCGCTACCAGCACTGCAGCAAAGCCTGCGTGTTCACATTTTACAACACCATGCAGTGCCTTCCTCTATACCTTATTACAATGATCTAATCATCATAGCTAACTGGAAGGCAACCACAAACAAGAAAAAAAAAAGTCCAGTAGATACTGCAGCCCTCCAGGACTGGAGTTAAACCTGCAGACACTGCCCCTCCAGGACTGGAGTTAAACCTGCAGACACTGCGGCCCTCCAGGACTGGAGTTAAACCTGCAGACACTGCCCCCTCCAGGACTAGAGTTAAACCTGCAGACACTGCCCCCTCCAGGACTAGAGTTAAACCTGCAGACACTGCGGCCCTCCAGGACTGGAGTTAAACCACTGCAGACACTTAAACCTGCAGACACTGCGGCCCTCCAGGACTGGAGTTAAACCTGCAGACACTGCCCCTCCAGGACTGGAGTTAAACCTGCAGACACTGCGGCCCTCCAGGACTGGAGTTAAACCTGCAGACACTAAGGACCTGCAGACGCTGCGGCCCTCCAGGACTGGAGTTAAACCTGCAGACACTGCGGCCCTCCAGGACTGGAGTCCTGAGATCTCTGATCTTCCTCCAGGAATGGAGTTAAACCTGCAGACAGTCTCACCATGTGCATCTATCCAGACTGGAAGATGGAAAATGACTGGAGTTCCTCTCTTGGAGTTAAACCTCAGACACTGCGTCCAGGACATTAAACCTGCAGACACTTCCAGGACTGGAGTTAAACCTGCAGACGCTGATTTTGAGATCCCTGACAAATCTATGATGAAGATGGAAAATGTACATCAGCAATTTCTTGATTTTGACAAATCATAACACATCAGGTCATTGGATCCTTTCACCTCCTTCTTCCACGCAAGGAGCCAATAAAAGGAAAGCAGTGGAGAGCTGATTTTTCATTGGACAGCAACATGAAACACAGCTAACATCTCTCCAATAGCCGTTTTTTGTTAAAGACAAAACCCTGAGACCCTGAGAAAGGGGAGGGAAAAATGATAAAATAATTAATCATATTCTGTGTGTCTCCAAAAGCTCCATGGAATGAAAGATTCTGTGAGATTGGGAGCGCTGTGATTTCTCTCTTTCTGCCCTGCAGCCCGTGAATAAGACCGTGAGCCCATATGCTTTAAGCCCAGAGAAAGCCTTCACGGGGGTTGGTGACTAATGAAGATCCCTTTTTAGTTTATCTTCATCAATTGTCAAATATTTGAGTCTGTGAAGTGGTGTGGTGAGGTGCAAAGACAGATATTTGAAGGGATTTTAACTCATTTGAGCAATTACATGCTTAACTGGCCCAAGACAATCTGCCATCCTGGCCTCCATCTCTCTCTCTCTCTCTCACTCTCTCCCTCCCTCCCTCTCTGTCTCCCCCCTCCCTCTGTCTCTCTCTGCCTCCCTCTCTCCTCTCCTCCTCACAGGAAGGGGATCTTAGAAAAAGGAGGATTTGAAGCACAAAGACCTGAAGTGAATGGAATGAAGGCACAAGAGAAATTAATTGCCGCTAACAAACAGCAGGGCAGCTTAAAGCTGGCTGGCGGTCTCACTCACTGAGGAGGGCCGGGCGGGGGGGCGTTATACAGGCTTGGGGGGGGTGTATCTTTTGAATATTTGATCAAAAAGGATTTGTGTCATCAAAACATATGCCAGGAAACATATGCTTATACCTGGCCTTTTTGGAAAGGCCGGAGTCCACTCGTATGTGGGCTGTCTGAAACAGAACTGGTCTGTGAACGACTTTATGGGTAAACATTACAATATCACTGGGCTGTCACACAGGAGCAAACGCAGTGAAATTTTGAAAAAGTTTGTCTTATAAAAAAAAATAAAGATTCTCTCAGAGACAGAGGGACTGTGGGTGTTTTTTTTTGGGATGGCTGGGGGTGGGGTTTGGTTAATTCTGTAATAAGTAAATTCAAAAGTAGGGCATTTCATTATAAATAAACATTCTGGTTAAAAGTTTATTAGGGAAAAGTATGCTTAGATTGTACCCCCCCATCCCACAAGCAGGTGCCAATTAGACCAATAAGCAGACTGAAGGCAGACTCTTCACCAGGCACCGGTCACCCCCTCCCGCCCCACCCCAGGTCCTCCAACGCCCTGGAGGACCACAAACCTGAAGTCACGCCCCAGCCACCCCTGTCATCTGTTTCAAAATCTGCCATCTTTTTTTATTTTTAAACTTATTGTGTCCCACTGTGGGGTTTTATTATGGCCATCATTATTTCATGTATCGAAGGGCTGACAGAGTAGAACACGAAATCTGTGCACTATCCAGTTCCTTCTGTACCCAGTTTTAGCCTCACAGGTTTAATTCTCCCATTAAGGCACTGTCGCTGAACCAGGTACTTTACCTGCATCAGTCATTGCTTCCTGCGCAGGGAAGGCAGGGAAGGGAAGAGTGGGGTGGGGTTGTCTTGGATTGGGGGTTTTGGGTGCCCCCACAAACGCACTCACGCTCACGCTCCTTTTGCATCTCATTATTCCTGTAATGGTGCAGCAGAACCCTTGGTCCTCTGCATCGCCTCCCACCACACGATCAGTGACGTTTGCAATCTTCCCCTAAATGTCAATTACCATCTACAAAGAAAGAGTGACCTTTAGGAGGATGTTTCTCTCCCTCCCTTCTCTCTGTGCATCTCTATTCCTCCCTTTTCCTCTCTTACTATAACTGTGCTATATATTTTACCGTTCATGATGCTTTTGCACAGTAGATTGTATCCTCCTTAATACTCAGGGCCAGGTATCAGTTTAGCATTACTGTTCATGGTTCAGGTGTCATTAAAAAAAACACAGCATTTGATGAAAACCGCTGTTTTTGGGTGTGCAAAATTACCAACACACCCCCATACATTTCACAACAAGAACTTAAAAAACAGAACATGAAAGCTGCAGGTTCTTTGACCAATTGCCTGAAGATTGCACATAGCAGAACCTTGAATACATCTTCAAAACAGGAAAATATGATTTTTTTTATTGTGTTGGAAACATCCTTAGAGTCAAAGTTTGTTTACCTTTGTCTTTTCCATTGTTGCTGAGGATGCCTTACAAGCATGTCCACCTCGTTCTCAGCTAGCGTTGGCCTGACGTGTGTGGGAATTAGCAATAAGTAGACTAATGTACTCACTTACAATTCAGCTGCTCTGTGATAAATAGGATCAAGGGTAGAGACAGGCCAGTGAAGCAGCAGACTCGGAAAAGAGCTCCAGGTCGAGGAGGCCAGTGCATGTGCACATACGCATGCACGCACGCACGCACGCACGCACGCACGCACGCACGCACGCACGCACGCACGCACGCACGCACACACGCACAGAAACATGCATGCTGTTAGACATTGGAGGAGTCAGAAATTAAGTAGATATCAGATAAGCTTGAAATATAAAATGAAATAAATATGACACATAAAATGGCAATAGTTTAAAGTTTAAAGGAAATCACCTGGCATGTGCTTTTGTGCTCGTAAGATCGAAAACTATGACACGATTCGGGGAAACGCACTCCATCAGCTGGCAGCAGACTCCAGAGGCCGCGGTTCAGGTGGAGAGGAAGCTGGGAGCTGTGTAAACACATTTAACGGCCTGTTTGCCCATTTCATTTCTACATTTGCAGCGCTTAGCTGGGGAACTAATTGTTTATTTATAGATTCATCACAGTTTGCTGCTTGATGTATTGGTACAGGGAAGAACAAAATTACTGTCCTTCCCCATTATCTTCATTAATTATTTAGGATTCTCTGTGCTGTGTGCGAGCATGTGACAAGACTTTGAGATAGATATGGAGAAAGAGAGAGAGACACTGTATGTGTGCGTGTGTTCCTGTATGCTGATTTTGTGAATTTGTGGGTGTGTAGCAATGTGTGTGTGCATGCTGGTGGGTGTAAACAAGTTTGTTAGCGTATTATCTAATCGAGACCACAAGTCTTGGGGTGTTAACCTGACGGAAGCTTACTTCTGATTTTGAAAAAAGACGTAGAACGAAAAATGTACAAATAAATTCTCACCTGAAATAAATATACACACCGATTAATTAAACGAAACTGCCATTGGTGCTTTTATTTCAGTCAGATTCAGGTATGGGGTAACATGTCAATTCAAAAGATAAAAAAAAAAGGAACAAGAATCTCAACAAACATCCACAGTGATGATGAAACGATGCTGAAACACCCCCAATTAGATGAGGGTGAGGGAAATCATTCCCAAAGTGATCATCCAGCCATTCCACCTCACCTCACGTTCTCTCTCTCCTACCTCATCTTTCTGTCTGATAAATCTCATCCTACAGTGTGAAAATGGTGCTGAGCAATGACCTGAGTCTGAACAAACAAGTGAAAGTATTTTTAAAACTCAGTTTTCTGACTTTGTCCCAAAACCATCTCCCATGTACGCTGTAAATTCCTACGTTCATTTCAGTTGTAGGATTGGCCTGATCAAATGAGCGTTGAACATTTCAGCCTGTGTCAGTGAAGGCGTGCGTCACCGCGCTCTGCTTCTGTTGAAAGAGTATTTCTGCAAGTTAAAAAAGGTAGTAGTAAGTTTGGCAGTAGGCCTTTAATTGATTACAATGCAAATATTACCTAAAAAAAAAAAAAAAAAAAAAAACTTTTCTTTTGTATTTAAATAATTTGGGGGATGTGCCAGTGCACAGGAAGTATTTTGCCGCCGAGATTCATTGCAGTCCCATCCCGGCACCTCCCCTTTTATGTCAATACATTTCAAAGTATTTCCATTACATTATTATTTATTATTATTATTATTATTATTAGACTTTATGGACCTGGGGAATCACACAAATCAGTCAGGTCATCTTTTTAATTAAGTGTAAAATAAGGGTACCGGCAGGTAATTTATTCTGCTGAGCATCCTGGGACGTGCTGCAGCAACATGTGTCTGGTAGTCAGACTGCGTTCTTTCTGCCTGCGGTCCAATCTGGTCCAGCTGCTTTCTCTGCAATCATTTTCTTTTAATAATTATATACTGCAGTTTAATTAAATGACCGCTGTTGATAACACTTTGTGTCCTCTGATATGCAGAAACTGTGCAGAGTCTGAGTAACTGTAGGTATACACACTCAGCACCTGGGGAGCGGGGGGAGGGGGTAAAAATGCATGTCTTTGACAGACATCACAAAAAAATAATAAAACATACATTATTGGTTGTCTTTTATTAAAATGTTTTTTAATGTTTTTTAACTGCAGTTGCGAAAGCAGCAAATGGCTGCGCCGATAATCATGATCTTGTTCAAACGGTCATTCTGCCTTTTTGTATAAAACTTTTTGTATAAAATATAATGTTTGTACTGTATGTGTATAACAGGCTGAGATGCAGGAAATGGCAGAAGGTGGGTGTTTATAAGCACTGCTAATGACAGTAGTTGAGCTCAAGCTCTCCTTTCCTCCCTCCCCCCACCTCCCCTGGAGCAACACTTGATCCTTTGGAGCCCTTTGGAGAGATGTGCCCCCATGCCCTTTGGGCACCTAATGTCCCGGATCTGACCCAGTTTATCTGCCCCTAACCTTGGCGTATGGTGACCTTGACCCGGCCCTCACCCCCCCCAGCACCATCTGCCCGCTCCCTCAACGGGACGCGCTCTGTGGGTCGCCTGAGCGGCCCGCTGGAAATTGAAACGTCACCTTGACGTTCCATTTGCGGGGTCAGCGGGAGGGGGGGGGCTGTCATTAAGCTGAACTTGATCCTCCTGCGCCCAGAGGAAGGAGCGGTTCAGCCCCACCCCGCCCGGGGGCGAGGAGTCACTCCGCCGCAAAACCGAAAACCGGAACGAAGAGGACGAGCAGCGCAGCTCCAATCAATGAATCAATGCACTGGTCAAACGCACAACTGCCATTTATTCATTTTTTACTTACCAAGTGCATATTAAATGCTGTAATGTTACTTCACATTTGTCTTTGTAAAATGCTCAACAAAAAACATTAATATTCACTACAAAGATATGATAATTCTTAAGATAATCTTTTCCTGGATGCTACTCTGGTTCTTTGTAGAGCATTAATTGGTGAAATTTAAAAATGTGACATTAATCTTCGATGCAAACCCTCTCATTTAGTTCTTTCATAGTGTGGGAGTATAACATTTTGCTACTTTTTTGCTGGTATGACTCCACAGAAATGCCTAACCAAATTCATTCATATGCAAGTGTACCTGAATGATACTAGTAAAGAAAGTGATATTTCCCCAGTACATACCACTGTGTCTCTTGGCACAGCATCAGTTGGTGAACTGTTTACATCTAAAGACATGAAGCTATGATGCAAACCCTCTCGACTACCTACACATTTCTGCCTACTTTTTTCCCCCCACTGTCAGTTTCTCTATCTTATGCCAACTTGTGGTTTTCAGTTATGTAACATGTATATGTAACATTTTAGATGAATTTCTCAAAGAGTATGACTGATAGCCGAGTACTGTACCGGTATCCCTGTATAAGCTGTTTTACTGTATTCTGTTCTCTCAGTGACCTGGTGTTGATGCACACAGGTTAACTGGGGGGCTCCATGGTTTGGCCTCACTGTATTCTGTTCTCTCAGTGACCTGGTGTTGATGCGTACAGGTTAACTGGGGGGCTCCATGGTTTGGCCTCACTGTATTCTGTTCTCTCAGTGACCTGGTGTTGATGCACAAAGGTTAACTGGGGGGCTCCGTGGTTTGGCCTCACTGTGTTCTGCTGACTCATCCTGATCGTGACTACTGCTTTTAACAGTGGGTTCACTCAAGAATAGATTGAGTGAAATGCCCTTTAATGCCTTTAAATGTCTCTTTAATGGCATATCCTGTTTAATCAAAAGCAATTTGCAATACAGCATTCTGCTTTACAGCACAACAGCATGTTTTATATCAAATTCAAACCATCACAGGCTCGTTAAGTGTGCAAAGTCTGTGACCCAATCAGGTACAATGTTTCTTTATGGGTATATGCAATTCAATGTGAACAAACTTTATTACAACACAAGTTTGTGATTGCTTTCAGTTTTCATGGATGCAAACACACGTATGCCTTCTGAAAACTATTCTTTTCACTCTAAAGCAGATCATCATATGTGCTTAGAGAGTAAAATCTGTTTTGACTGAAATTCATGTCCTCAAAGAGACAAAGTGCGTTTGAACCCAGAGCATACGATTCTCATCCAGAGGAACTAACCAGGCCCCCATTTCAAAATGCAGCAAATACTCAACATGTGGCTTCACAAGTTCAAATAGAACACATGCACTGAAACAGAGGCAAGCTTTAACTTTACACCAACACTCTTTTCCTTAAGCTGCACTCACGGCTTCTGACAGTCTTCCGTTTCAGAAAGCCCCAAGCACTACACTGAAGGTTTGGTTACTTCTGGAGATCACTGACCATGGGACTGAAGGCCAGAGTTAGGATGAATGTTGTTCCAGTGACCTTTTCTCAATTCTTTTCATCTCAAATGGGAATAAAATAAACAGTTTTATAACGCTACTGAGCCAGAGGACAAATGAATATTAATGAAGCACAAGGGACAGTAGTGTTGCGCTCTTTAATGGATAACAGATTAGAATGTTTTGATCGATCGTTAGCTGCAGACAGCGTGGGACAGAGAGACCAAACGGAAGCACATGACATGATTCTTGCATTGAATGCTTGAGTATGTTTTGACAAGATGAGATTTTAACAGATTGTCAAACCTTAAGCATGTAAAGAAGCTTGGCAAATGAGCTGCTGGCCTGGGACACTGGGGCTCGCTGTAGCGGGTGTTAAGCCTTGCTCTGCGATGCTGTAGAGGCGTAAAAACAGGTCTCTCCACCATTACAAAACAGCGCCAGCACACGGCTATCATTACTCCCTAAAGATGCGTCTAGTTTAATCCATGAACACTGATCACACCACTGAAAGATGGTCACATGAGAAGGGCTGTATGTGTGTACATGCACTGAAACCCCAGCAAGACCTTAAATCAACTGAAATTGTGAGGTTGGACATGTCAGTTTTAGAACAGGCATCATATGAATGATGGTGAATACAGGTACACATAGCTGATGCATACTTTGACTTTGATGCGATGCTAGCGTAAGGGGTTGCAGGTTCAGTCCCAGGGTAGGGCACTGCCATTATAGACAGGTTACTGAACACAAACCGCTTCAGTAAAGTCTCACTGGATCTGTGGATCTCAGGCTCTCCAGATTGTTTGTATTTTGGCAGTACTGAGATCGATCAACTAATCAGGAAGGATGAATTAAAATCAGTTCCCAAACACTACATCAAAATAGAACTCTTCAAATACTCTAACAAACACCTCTTCAGATGTTAAAGAACAAAAATATATTTCAGGGCAGTCAACAGAAAAAAAAAAAACCAAGCCTGCAGAGTGAGGGCAACACTGAGGCAAACAGGCGATGTGTTTGGAATAGTTTCATTACAGGCCACATGCAGAGCAAACCAGAAAATAAACAGCCAAAAAGGTGGCCCTCAAAACTGATCAATGCCCTGCATCAAACAGTCTGAAAGATCAATAACACAGACTTTTGGCAATAAGCTTGGCCTTCAGCCATAAGATCCTGTCACAGCCATTGTTTGGATCAGAATGATCAGTAACCCTGCAGACTGCAGCTCCTTAAAAGCCCAACAGGAAGGGCGGGGTCACACCCTGATTGGCTAAAGGGGAATGCACTGACACCTGCTCTCAATCACTAATTAGGAGCCAATCCCCACACTGAGGATCACAGGTGATTCAAATAATCACCTGGCTGAGCTGAAGGAATTCGAACAAACTGGAACTGAAATTGAGGAAAACCCTTGACATAAGTGAAAACCGAAAAGTACACACTTCAAGAAATGACCAGCCTAGATTGTATACTTCATGGTATCCCCATCTTATTTTGGCTTCTTCTCTGGGTTACACTTTGTTTCTTTAAGGGTATATGCAATTCAATCTAAACAAATTTTGTTACAACACAAGTTTGTGATTGTTTTAATTTTCATGGATGTACACTCACTAAACATAATGACATTTATAGTCTTTAAATCTAACGACAGTTACACTCTCTAAACATAATGACAGTTACACTCTTTAGGCATAATGACACTTGTAATGATCATTGCACCCCTTCAAACATATTTGTTAGGTAGACTCTAAAATAAAAGGAAAGAGCAGGACTTTCACATAATACAGCACCTGTAAACAGAATCAACAGCAGCACACTGTGTGGCATCCATTTTGTGGCTTGTTCAACACTGTACAACACACTGCCGTGACTAAACATATTAAACATATTTGGAGTTTTTTTTTTTTTTCCAGGTCAAAACTATAGGATGTAAAATGAAGCTATGCATTGCCGACTACAGTCATGCCACATTGAGCCCCCACAAAGTGGGACCCCAACAAACATGTCTTGGGGGGGCCACAGGGACACATGGATAATTTTTTAGCGTCAGAAGCATTGCTCTTACTCCGCTACCCTAAAAAAAAGCTATTATCGGGGGCCTCTCTGGTGTTGGCGGCACACGGCGGCTCTCTCAGACTCCGGCTGTCATCGGCGGGAGTAAAATGCATATCCTGTCGCGGTGGAGAGCGGGGAGGCCTGGTGTTTGTATGGCCAGCGCGACCTCTTATCCAGCCCCACAGATTAGGTGCACGACATGGAAAATTGTGCTCCTGCAGCAGTCCATAAATCATACGCAGTGGTTTCTCTTTAAAGAGGTATGTAAATACCAGGCTAGTAGGTAGGTAAACAACACTAACCTCGCGCAAATGGGCAGAAAATTGAAGAAAAGCACCTTATTTTTCAGCCGAAATTGCTTTTGAAGCCGCCGCCCCGGAGCCCAGGGATGGGGGAGGCATGAAATGATTTGTGCTGGGGGAACCGGCCGGCGGATGGGGGAGGGGGGATAGAGGAACCGGCGGATGGGGGGGGTGGGGGGATGGGGGGAATAGAGGAACCAGCGGATGGGGGGTGGGGGTGATGATAACCACACTCGACACAGTTCCTGCATGCCTACAAAAAAAAAATATATATATATATATATATAATAAATAGAAACAGGTTCTCCCTGTGATCAGTGATATCATTGGTGTGTATTATTTCCCACCTCGTGGACCTGAACGTGTGTGAATTTCGAGTGACAAGCGCATTATCTTGTGTGTCTGCGGAGGGCTGGCAGACAGGTTTCGGGGGATGGGGATGGGGAGGGCTCTCGCTTCTTATTTGCGCCTCACCCCAGAGTGATATCACATTGCCGGTCCCTTGCTGGACTCGGCCTCAGAACACTTCCACTGTGACGAAGAGGTTACATGGGGACAGCTCTGGGCACACTGAAAGAGTGGGCTTGGAGCAGTGGACCCCAGACTTTTCTGGTCATAGCTCTCTTAAAGATATGAATGTGGTGAACAGTAAACAGCCTGATTTGGTCTGCTGATCTAAGCAGCTGCCACAGACTGCCGACTTCCACTCAAGCCCTGGGAACGTATGATTGAACACAACCACAACTAAGCACCAGCGCTGGAAGTCATTACAAAGCAACCACATGTGCAGATCCCTGCTTTGGGACATTTCACATGCAAAATTGCCTTCTCCTCATGTGTGAGCTGAGATTTTGATATGTGAAAACCAAACTGGCACCTGTGAGGGTCAGCTGTCCACATGTGAAAGTGACTGTTCACATGTGGAATTCAGCATTCCTGTGTTATTATTTCCTTGTTTATATATGAAATATCGAATGTGTGTCAGGAAAAATTTTGGAATTATTTATTTGTTTATTTATATAAATGAACATTTTCACATATTTTTTCACAAATTTCTATTCTCCCAACCTTCACATTTATGCATTTATTTTGTAAAATTTCTGTTACATTGATGTAAAAAAATAGCATACAACTAAAATTGTGTTATTTTATAGCTAGCCTAATATGTTAGACCGTATTTTTTTGGGTGTAATACTTATCAATACAGGTTGAGATTTTATAAAATGTAGTAGTAAATATGTATGCCACATTTAATGCTTTCATAAAGTTAACCTCCATGTGGTCATATATATATATGTATATATGTGTGTGTGCGTGTGTGTGTATGGTTGTTTAGTTGAGGTACAGTTGCACACAGATATACTCCACGTTGTCTCGTGTTAAACCAGCCGCACTCCAGCGTGAAACGCACCTAAAGCCCTTTTGAGCGACAGGATTTACATCTGAAAACCTCTCTCCGTGTCTCTGCTCCCTCGGGACCGTATTTGGACATGAGGCAATAAAATTGTCTTTGCATCTACAGTTTACTCAGGACTTTATTTTGCAATGAGGGCTCCAGTAGGCCCACAGTATTACGGAGGTTGCCAAGGTAACCCTGGTTTTGTTCACGCCGTGGTCCCTGAGAGTTGAACACCTCTCTCTTTCTGCGGTTTGTTTGTGCACGCTAAAGAAATGCGGCACACCTACGTGCCCATCTGCGGCCCGCCGTATCTGTACTCTTGGGCTTTCGGTCATTGAGAAGAAAAATAATGTTGAAAATACGTATCTGTAGAGGATGTTGCTTTGTAGCGTTTTTGGCTTCACGTGAAAATGATACTGTGTGTCTCTCCCCTGCTTTATTCATATCGCTTGTTTGCTTGATTATTGTTTCTACAAAAATTTAATGACGTATCCCAACTTCAAAAAATAAAATAAAATAAAATAGACAGTTTTCCAAGAAATCCCATAACAAAATACATCAGGGTTTTCAAGAAAGTCCTCTCATTAACTAATGAATACAAATTACAACCAGATCACTTAAAAATAAGTAAATAAACGAAATAAAATCTAAAAAGCCAAACTTTTTTCTGACCCTGTTGAAGAAAGCACAACTGTAGCCTTCTAAATCCAAACAAACAAATCATACACTTTTGCATTTCTTTTTTTTTTTTTTCCAGTATTTGCACAGCTGCACAACGAGCGCTTGGCCTCGCTCCAGCAGCAGCCAACCGGCAGTGTGTGGCGTGGGTGTCCCTGGAACGGCGGCCAAGTCATTGGCGCCTGTGCCTTTACCTTAAGGGTGGCCGCGGGGCCCAGTTTACCGCGCGTAATCCCCCCGGTCTGTGTTCTCATTACAGACCCCCCGCCACCGGCCTGTTTGGTTTACCGCCACGCGTGGCCGGACTCCTTCTGGCAAGCAAATGGTCTTCGTCTGGTTGGCATGTACAGCCAAACAGCACCGCGAGCCAGTCGGCATCCTGCTGCCTAAAAACGTTCCCCGTCCAGAAATACATATCTAATATGATGGCCCCCTTTTTGCTTTGTGTCAGGCTTACCTGGTGTGAGTTAGCGGGTCCTTTCTGAACTGCACCTTTCGGCTGTTCACAGAAAAACAAAAACAAACAAACAATCCAAAATGATTAAGTACCTCAACACCATCCCATACCCCCCTTTCGCCCTCCAAAGCGGGCGACCCCAATATCCCTGTGGCAACCATGCCCACACCCATTCCCGGGCCCGGTGGTGTTGGACGTTGGCGGTCTGGAAGGCGGTTAATTCCAGGCGCCTGGCTGGAGCTGGTGCTGTGTGCGGCATCGCCATGGCGATGGGCGTGTGGCGAGTGACCGGGTCAGACTGCCGGACGGTGGCCCCCGTGGTGAGCCAGGCCAAAGTGGACGGACAGTCCTGCTGGCCAAGGCTTTTGGTTTTGGTAAAGCCGACCGACCAACGCCGCCTGCAGCAGCACCCCTGTTATCCAATCAAACAGCAGTGGTCAGTTACCGTGCCAACTCCCAAATCCGACACCTTCTGTGGGGCTGCAGGGGGAGCTTAACAACACAGGGTGTCTGAGCTGCACACACACACACACACACACACACACACACACACACAGACACAGACACTCACACACACACACACACACACACACACACACACACACACACACACACACACACACACACACACACACACACACACACACACACACACACACACACACACACACACACACACACTCACACACACACACACACACACACACACACACGCACACTCACACACACACACACACACACACACACACACACACACACACACACACGCACACACACACACTCACACACACACACACACACTCACACACACACTCACACACACACACACACACGCACACACACACGCACACACACACGCACACACACACGCACACACACACGCACTCACACACACACACACACACACACACACACACACACACGCACACACACACGCACTCACACACGCACACACACACACACACACACACACTCACACACACACACACACACACACACACACACACACACACACACACACACACACACACACACACACATAAAAAAAAACCCACACACACACACTCACACACACACTCACACACACACACACACACACACACACACACACACACACACAGTCACATAAGCACGCACACACACACACACACACACTCACATACACACACACACACTGTTCCTGCTCCCACATACATGGCATTCTGACCACACACACGTAACCCTTTCTACACATTCTTTCTCTCAGCCATATAAACACACACACAAAAGCACAGCATTGCTAAAAAACATTACCTTGCTCAATACCGTAAGCCGGTGGTCTGAAACGTAAACTCATGTCATTTTTTTATTGAAATAAAAAACGTATTTTAATTTTATTTAAAAAATTATTTTAATAAAAAAAAACCTAATGTCATTAACTTTGGCCCTCTCTATGATTAGATCAATTAATAAAAGGTTGCAGTTCTTTAAATTGCATTATGACATCACTTTCATTATGCCATCTGGAACTTTCAGTGTTCCAAACCACCCCAGTGCTCTGAGGAGTTCATATCTCTGAGGTTGTACAGTGCATTGAAACCCTTGTGTTTCACACAGCTCAGTGTTCCTGGTTATAAGCCCAGGAGGCTGAGGAGTGTTGAGTTACACCAGGGTCAGTGTGAACCTCACAAACTCACAGAGGGCAGGACCACTCCCACGGCAACTAACACAGCTACGAGCCGTTTTCTCTCTCTCTCTTTCTCGGTTATGGCCCTCGGTGGTCAGGCGAGGGGCAGGGTAATGACATAGGCGAGCTGCTGGAACTCTCCACCCAGCTGGACATGTTAATTCTGAAGCAGAGTTTCGGGTGGCGATTGTGACGTTTGCACAGATGGCAGGACGATGCAGGTCACTGTCACACACCTTAATGACCGCCTGGGCCTTTTAAGTTTGACATGTGGGACCCCCGGGGACTCAGAGAGCTCTGTGTGTCTGACCGAGCCGCTCTGCCTCTCTCTGCCCCTCCCCGCACATACACACACTCTAATTAGCACGTTTTTACTGTATCACTGCATATACTTGCTCAGCTTTGCTGCAACGCGTTTATGTTGCCCATTGCTAAAAAATAGATAGTGTGGCGTCTTTAGTGACTCAATCTTTACTTACAAATGAGCATATCATTTTTTTTTTAAATATTAAAATATTAAATTTTTTTAATTTGATTTCTTACGTTAAACTGACATTGTTATCTTAAATCCCTTCTCTTATTTACACTGACGGCAGAGGAGGCCAAGAGCAGAGAGGCTGTGCCTTTTTTTTCCGGTCTTATGTCTGGTTTCATTGTTCATTGTTTTGTCAGTGTAGTTACATGCCATTAGATCAATAACACCTTATTGACTTAAGAGGTTGAGAGAGGGAGGCAGAAAGAGGAGAAGGAGAGGAAAGAGAAGACGGTGGACAGGAAAAGGAGGATAGAGAGAGCACAGAGGGCAGAGAAGGCCAGCTCCGTGGTATTTCTTTGACCTTTACCTTTGACCTTGCCACATTAGGCTTATGTCTGGCCCAAAAGATGTGTCTGTATCTCAGTATCTCTTTGGTTCCAGGACCTGCCATATTTGGAGCTTATTATGGTCATATTTCCCATGGCTACTCTGCATAACCATCAAAAATGTTTTTCCAAACAATATTCAGAAATGGTCAGCATTCTATCAGCGTATTAAAAATATGTCAAGTCAAGATGCCCATGGATATGGACAGTTTTTATCTGGCCCCCCCACCTCCCCGGCTGACGCCGCTTAACCTTCCACCTGCTGCAGCCAGCAGCCAATCAGAGCAGCCGTTGCTCAGTTCCCTAGAGACTCACCTGTGTGCGTTCCTCTGAAGGCTAATTTACCTCTCACAATGCATTAGCGCCGCCCGCAAACGGCGCGGCCCTCCACGGCCTAATGCCACGGGGACACCGTTTATCTGCGGATAACTACCTCTCTCCTGCACGGCGTACCTGTCCAAACAAATAAACCTGCGCCGTACCGTGCTGGGGGTGGAGGGAAGGTGGGGGGGGGGGGTGCACTGTGGTGAGAGCCAGCGGAGAAATGTTAGGTCCATTAAGCTGCCAGGGCAGCGAATGTGCCACACAAACACAACAGCGGGTAAAGACCTTTGACGTTTCTGTCTGTAACACTGCGGGACGGGCCAATCAGACAGACACAGGGACCCACGCCGGCCAATCAGGAGCCGGTATCGCTTTTGTGACTGCCACTACAAGGTCTCCGCTCAGCTGTTTTATGTTTTATTTTTTAAATAATAAAAATAACAGAACATAAGCAGATAGACTTACCTAGGGAGACGAAAGAGATGAGCAATGATTCATCCATGCAAGTACATTTTACATCTGAGGCAGTTTGCCTGGGGTGAACCACTGCTCCTCCCCCATCTGCAACACCCCTCCCTCAAGTGTCATCGAGTCCCACGGCCCCCACCCCCCGCTGAATGCCCCCCCAACCCACTTGGCCACAGACTGGAAGCAGGTGTTGGTCAGAGATCAGGGAGTAAGAGGTTAAGGGCAGGGAGGAGAGGGATGAGGTCGCTTAGCTGCTCCAGGGATACGGAGATATGATCCGCCACAAGTCTGGGGCTCTGGAACCCCGGGGTCATCCATTAGTGATCTGGCCCAACAGCGCCAGGGAGCCGCCGTGAATTTACTGCCCACCTTTAACCCTCTTAATTCAGCCAGACCCTGCTGCACACAGCCACCTCTGTGGAGGGAAGGGATAGTACGCAATTAACATGGAGCTGGCCATCGACAGCTATTTATGTGTGTGTGTGTGTTCACTGTGTGTGTGCATGTGTGTGTGCTGTGTGTGTGTGTTCTCTATGTGTGTGTGCATGTGTGTATGTGTTCTGTGTGTGTGTGAGTGTGTTGTGTGTGTGTGTGCGTATGTGTGCTGTGTGTGTGTGCGTGTGCGTGTGCGTGTGCGTGTGTGTGTGTGTGTGTGTGTGTGTGTGTGTGTGCATATGTGTGTGTGTGTGTGTGCTGTTCCTCATTTGGTGACATGCTAATACAATATTGAAAGCACATTGAACAAGAGCTGTTTATTGCAACATAAATGTCATAAGCCGTGCCATGGATTCTGTCAGCGCAAAACTGTGTTGGATTTGATTTTGAATCCCTGAATTATTTGCTGTTTAATATCTCAAACCCCAAACCTCCCCCCACCCACCCACTTGGTCTCATGCAGTCGTTCTCAGCGTTGGTTTTCAGCCGTGTCTGCGACTCAAATGTTTTGTTTTAAGGTGGCGCTATCCGTCTTAACAAGGGGAGGATACTGAGAGCGAGGGGGAATGTCAGAGAATCTCAACCTCCCCTCCACTCTTCAAAACATGACCTTCCCATGATCCTCTGCTGCTCACCCATTTCAGAGCCTCTCCCAGGTGGCTGAACGCTGCATCACGGAGAATAGGATGAAATTAAGATGACAGGCTGTTGACAGGGGGCAGACATTTTGGTTTCATCCACCCTCACCCCCACCCTCACTCCCACTCAATCCACCCTTCTCCAGCACACAGAAATGGCACACAGTGACCCCACTGGACCCTCACCCCCTTAAACCAGCACTCTAATGATTCTAGCGAATCCTGAACTCCCTCGGACCTCTGACCGGGGCCAGCCGTTGGGTGTCAGCGATAATGGGCCGTCGTGTCGGCCTCGCGTGATTGGACGGCGTGCCTGGCCTTTCGGGGGCCTCGCAGTTTGACACGGGGCCGGTTTGGGAGACGACAGCTCTCACTTGTCGCTGGCGCCGCCGGTCGCCTGCCTCCCCTGTTAAATGGCGGGAGGACTGCAGGTGTCACATTAACCCCCGAGCACTGAAGCAGACGCCGCTCACAGATCAGTGGGAGGAGTCTCAGTGTTTGCGAGCGTAGGGCCAGGCTGGGTGTGCCGCTGCGTTCTGCAGCCCGACTCCAGCTGAAAGGCTCAGGGCGCGCAGTCAGATTTTACAATCATAATGAGTGCAGCACGCATTATCTACAATTTATTACATCAGAACTGCATGTGTGTTACTGTGCCCTTCCCCAGGCCTTTAAACTAAGAGATTATTCTACTACTAACGCTACGACTACTACTATTAACTACTACTACTACTACTATTAATATAATAATAACTAATAATAATAATAATAATAATAATAATAATACGCATCAGCCAAATATTACATTCATGTGGGGGAAGAGAGGGTGGAGTTTTTTTTAGAAATTAGTTATTTTTTAAATTAGGGTATCTAACAAAACAATATAACATAATTAATTCACCTTGTCTGTTCATGTATTATGTGTTATACTGTGTGATAATATCCCTATGGATCTGCATGTGTTCGTCTGTTTGTGCTTTAGCTTGATCCATCATTTTGCACTGTCTGTGGTTTGATGGCGCACACACACACTCTCGCACACACACACACACACACACACACACACACACACACACACACACACACACACACACACACACACACACACACACACACACACACACACACACACACACACTCCCTTTCCGCACGGCCAACCCTCCACTGGAAGGACTCTTGCCTGTGCCATCCCAGAGAGGACCCCCTCCTTCCCACTGCCAACCAATTAACTGCCATCTGGGCCTAAGGAAAGACCAGGCCAGACCCGCATTTCAGCTCCTTATCACAGCCGTTATTAGTCCCGGGGAGGCCCTGCCGATGCTGACTCAGAAGCCGAGCATGCCCAGTGGGAAAGGACAGAAGACCCGCGTGTTTCACCCACTGAATTGTTTTTGTCAGCATACCGGGTCCATCAGCCTCTTTCCAGCCCATGGAAGGTCTCAGAGAATAACGGGGTGATTCACTGGGTCTGTGGTCACTTATTCCAGATTCACTGAGTGCTGGGGCGAGGGGTAGGGGCAGGGGTGGGGGGTGGGTGGGTCTTATTCATGGTGCTTTGGAAATGGTGTGTTAGAGCAGGGCACTTTTCCGGTGTGACTTTGTTGGCTGACTTTTTCGGGACTGCAGTACTCCTGAATGGCTCCCAGTGTGCCGTGGGGGATGATGGGAAGGGCGGCGGGGGGGTCAGTGGTCATGAGGCCGGTCAGCTGTGCTCAGGACTGACTGGACTCGGTCGGTCCATAGGGAAGAGCCATAGTGGCGGGATCACAGCTGGTCACCCAGGGTCCAGTGAACCTAAGAGCAAAGAACCAGACCCGGAACAGCCCAGGGAGAGAGCGGGGGAGCGAGAGGGGGAGAGGGCAGACCTCTGACTTCTGAAGTCCCTTTACTGAAGCACTGGAGCTGATTCTTCCAGCAAAAGCTAACAACATGGCACATCTACTGAAGCACACACAACCAAACACGGCCACAATGCACCAGTAAGCTATAAGAGCAGGCAGGATCTGAGGATGGGAGAGGAGTGAGAGACAACGCGATGGGAAAGAGGGAGAAAGAGAGGAATAAAAACACAAACAGAGAGGAATCAAGAGATGAAGAGAAAAGGCAAGAGAAAAAGAAAAGGTTATACATGTAGAATGTAATCTTGACTGCAGGGGCCTTTTGTCGTAATTATGATATTAAGCCCTATGTTTGTGTGCTTTTCATATGTAAACATACATACAACCACACTGTGAACATTTCATATCACGCATACCCTGGAACACATTCAGAAATTTTCAATTTTTAATCATTCAGGTGACAAAGAAAAAAAAAACAGAGAGAAAGGGAAAGAAAGTGAGGAGGAGAGAACAGAGAGGGGAATAGTGATAGAATGAAGAGAGGGAGGGAGAAATGGAGAAGGAGACACATAACGTAATTCCTGAAAGGGGTGGGGGGTGGCCTGGTTGCTGGGAGACCTTCCTCAGGGGGCAGTGCCAAACCTGGTTTGTGTCCAGCTGTATGCCCATGACCCCCCCTCCCTCCAGTCTCAGGACAGTCTGTGTGTGTGTGTGTGTGTATGAGTGTGTGTGTGTGTGTGTGTGTGTGTGTGTGTGTGAGTGTGTGTGTGTGTGTGTGTGCTTATGAGTGTGTGTGAATGTGTGTGTGTGTGTATGAGTGTGTGTGAGTGTGTGTGTGTGTGTGTGAGTGTGTGTGCATGTGTGAGTGTGTGTGTGTGTGTGTGTGTGTGTATGAGTGTGTGTGTGTGTGTGTGTATGTTGTGTGTGTGTATGGGGGAGGGGTTCTGCAGGAGTGGCAGTATCCAGAGTGTGGGTAGTGGCCCTGGCTTC
This sequence comes from Albula goreensis, assembly GCA_022829145.1. NCBI lineage: Eukaryota > Metazoa > Chordata > Actinopteri > Albuliformes > Albulidae > Albula > Albula goreensis. The sequence goes on along the minus strand of CM040755.1, from coordinate 1,950,556 downwards.
TCTTTTCACTTTGGGTAAAGTGAGAGGTCAGACCCTGCTTTAATCGAGATGGCAGACCCTTCAGTACCCTGAGTCCGGGGCCCCCTGGGGCCCCTGTGCCAACAGAGAATGGGACGGGGGCACAGGGGGACAGGGGGACGGGGGGACGGGGGAGGGGGGGGTGGGACAGGGGGACGAGGGGGTGGGAAGAAGGTAAGATAGATAGAAGGTGAGATTGTGTGTGACAGTCTTAGACCAAGGCTGGGCCTGTGTGGGTCAGTTAATTGGGGGGGGATACCTGTGAAAATATCCATATTTTAATCAATTAATCATTAATCAATTTCATGATTTCCTACATAGTGCTATGCATGTTCTTCTGTACATTACAGATGTGATATAGCACTCCTTTTCATGATGTTAAAGAGAAAACAAACAGGTGCGGCTTTTCCAACAGCGCTCTGTTTCCGTTTTCTTGGTGATTTCGGTGGTCAGGTCTGATGCCTGAGGAAGAGCAGTGTTTGGGTCTTAATGACTGCCCTGAGTCACAAAATTCAGAGTGAATCATGGCAGTGTTCAGAGAGCTCCACCCCAAGCACCTCTCCAAGTATGAAAAGATAAAGTGGAACAAATCTGTACTTTGTACTTTCATATTTGCAGAGATATCTGTAATGTTTCTGAGCAAACTCATCAGGCGGCCCTCTGACGGAGCAGTGCTGAAGACTGCAGGTGAGTCCCTGATCGTTATCGTACAGACGGGCTCACAAACGATCAGATAAAAAGCTCAGCGCTCATGTTCTTTTTGTTCTGAGGATCACAAACACTATTATTCCCTGACCGATTTCATTTTATTCCCAAAGGAACTCGACAACAACAACAAAACAACAAAACAACAACAAACAAGGAAAGGCGAACATCCCTTAGGGGCCTCCAACACGAGCACTCAGAGACTGCCTGATCCGTTTCAGTCTCCGAAGAAAAGAAGGAAGAAGGGTTGTGTACCCCCATCACTCCCCCCCCCGTCACTCCCCATCCCAGTCCATCTTGTTCCAGGTTCTCTCTGGCCAAAACGGATTGGCACATTATGGTACTCCAACATTCCCATTTGGGTAGCACTTCCGCACGCACGTCAAACGCTCTGGAGTTATCCATAAAAGGTATTATGAAGAAAAAACTGCCATTTGAAAAGACCAACACCCCCGGCCCCCCAACCCGCTCCCAACCTCCTCCTGCCCCCTCCCCAAAACCACCAACCGTCTTTAAAACCAACGCGCCCCCATAGTAATTTTGTCAGAAGTTGAAAATGTCTTGATTTAGTTGTCTGGCTGTTCCGGCCAGCGGCCTCCCCCCCAACCCCCGCGGTGCTAATGTGGACAGGGCATCCCGCTGGGCTGCAGAGAATACCACTTTACGGCAGCCGCGAGCTGGCAGCTCTCACTTATACAGCCGGCCCTATGAATGGGTATTAGTGTCCAAACATTTCACCGTGCTCCCGCTGCCTCGCACAAAAGACTCTGATTTTCAGCAAATCTGCGATCTGCGCTCCACTTCTTCCCAGAGAAAGAGAGAGAGAGAAAGAGAAAGTCCAGCCAAAAAAAAAAAGAAGAAAGAAAGAAAAAAAACTGGTGAAAATCGTTTATAACGACTTTAAAGACCTGAGAAGAAGAAACAGATTTCTCTTTCTTCAATAAGAACCAGTAAGAAAGAAATTGAAAAAGAAAAAAAACACACTTCTCACACCAGACAACAGAAAAAGCCCAAAACACATCACACACCAGACAACAGAAAAAGCCCAAAATGAGGCAGAAAACCCTGCTTGTTAGTTCTTGCTGTAGCTGTTTTTAGTGCGGGCTGTCTGCTGTGGGTGAGCTCCATGAGTGAGGCAGAAACCCCTCATTCCTCTGTGTGTGCATTCGGTTCCCACAATGTTCTGTCTGAGGTCCTTTTTTTGGAGAGGTAGTCCAGTGCTTCTTTAGGAAACAACAGGGCAGTGCCATCCCCTCTTCAGATTCTGGGTCCAGAGCCCGACCAGCACCGAGCCGCACTGGTCACTCGAAACCCTGTTTTCCAGTTCGTTCAGTTTCACCCGCAGAATCAAACCCAGAATGGGTTTTTAGTCTCCATCAGCCTCATATTACCACACATGAGTACTGAGCAGGGCAGCTTCCGCAAACATCTGATATCTTACTTTAACAACTGCATGAGATCATGATCTATTATTATTATTATTATTATTATTGCAGGGAGGACTGAGATGATTAGGATGGCCTGTTGATTCTTAAGATTATGATTTCTGATATTGATTACTGACATAGATCTGTAAATCATAGTGCAGTTCAGCTCTGTGTGAATGTCCCCTCTGCGCTCCTCCATTTTCACTTCATTTTGCAGTATAATTTCCCTCAGCCTGTACGTGTGCTTTTTTTATTTATGTAAAGTCTCCGTCCCCCCAGCCACTGTGATGCCACCCCAGATCAGCGTGCTCGGCGGGGCGTTCTGGGCAGGAACGTCAGTAAGACTGGGATCAGATTCCCGCCACTGCCCCGCGGTGGAGGGCCGCCAGCCCTGGCCTCCCGTCGCCCCCTAATTCCAAGAGGCAGTCGCAGTTTGGTTTCTTGGTAACAGAAACTCACAACGCCCCCACCCCAACTAAAACTCAAACCCCCCAGGTTAAAACACTGCTACTTTTGCTTTGAATTTACATCTCCTGTAGGGTTTATTTTAAATTTCTGTTGCCTCCCTGGAGCGAATCGGAGGACTTATCATCGACCCCCCACCCCACGCCTATGGACTCAGCATGAGCAGAGGCTGCTGGGACTGATCCCACCATGTGGGGGGGGGGGGGGGGAGAGATGAAGGGTCAGCGGAGAGCAGCAGAACTTAATGGGTCAAAGTCAACACGCCCCTCCCTCCTCCATCTCTGGCTGAACCCAGGCCGGGTACCACAGAGGAGAAGCCTGCGTGAGGCTCACACCTGGCCCCAGTCCCCGCCTGCAAAACCCCCAGGCTCAGGACCGCTTCCATAATGGAGGACAGCGATAAAGAGGCCGATACCATTTAAACTGATCCATGGATGGAAATGTCTCCTGCCTTTGCTCTGTACTTACACATATAGGACGGGAAAGCTTGCATGAAGGTCCACGCTAGAGCTCCACTGTGCATGACCGGTTAAATCTGTGGTTTTCAGAGGAACTGGCTAGCTATCGGGATCTGTGTACTCACAAAAAATGCATTTTAACAACCATGTTTTTAACAAAAGCTCCCAAATGGATTTTCATGACTCTTTGAAGATACACTGTCCATTGCGTTCTGAGTTGGTGTGTGAAATTTTTTGAGATTTGTGAGACACTCTGAGAAAGTCATTTTAACTCATTACAGACTTTACTGTAGGATTTATACATGTTTCTGTATGATTGCCAGGCTGAGCCCAAACACTGCTCATAATTCTATACTTCCTTACTTTTCTGTCCCAGTATGTCCCAGATATTGTAAAGGACTCACAATCACACATTAAATGACGGGAATTATAAAAGCTGTCCCTATCACATTTGCAGTAATGAATTTATATTTTCCTTGTTGAGTTTGTAATACCTGAGTAAATTACACACACCATATTATGACAAGGGAAACCAGTCTTGTCAGTTCTTCTTCAAGTGCAGTTCTGCACAGAGCGAGAGGCCGTGCATGCAGAGCGGCTTTGCAGCAGAGACTCTCTGATTCCTGTGAAACGGAGGAAGAAGCTCCTTTAAAACACACTTTTAATCATGGAGGCATTCAGCGCTGCTCCCAGCCCTAATCCTCTCACCCCCAAACCCCTGTGTGGGGGGACTCCTCTCACACGCCTCACTTTCAATCATAATGAACTGAAATTATAAACATTTTTAAAAAGGCCTGGAAAAAAACATTAGCATAACATTTCTTTCCCATATCCTTTCCTACCAGGCAAAAACATATTTGTTTTCTGAGGCGAAAAAACAACAGCCATTTTTTTGTAGAATGAAAATGTTTGCCTGTAATTGAACAGCTGATATGAAGACTACAGCGGGAGAAACTGAATATTAAAATTCAAATATGCTATTCATTATAAATGAAAATTATCACCTTTAAATTGTTGGTTATAATTGCACAATAAGTGTCAACAATTGGAGACTAATAAGTGCGATCTTCTTCATTGCAGTTTACATTTCTATTGAATCTACAAATGAGTTCCACACTAATTCCTAATTAACATGCTTTACTCTGAACAGGTACGCACCTAAAAAGTGTTAATGAAGTGTTAGATAATTGCTGTTCTTTCTATGACAATTAATTTCCATATCAATACATATTATAATCCTTCTCATTAATTTTTTTACTCACACACGCTAAAGAAAATGAAGCCTTTTGCTGCAATAATATTTTGTATTGATTAAAGTACAGATGACTGTATGTTTAAAATGATAATTTCTCCAGTATAGTGCTGATATTGATACATAACCTTTTAAGTGTCATCTTATGTACCTGACATGTGGAATAAAATATGATTACCAGTGTTCTTGATAGAACGACGTGGAGGCATTGAAGCTAATTGGTCACAAAGAGCCTTCACTTTACACGCCAAATGAAGTGAATTACATTTCCGTTATAGATTGCTCCGTGTCTCCAGTGACAGACTATCTCACAAGGGGGAGGAATTTAGCTTTTCAAGACCTTTTCCTTTTTAAGTAAAGTTCTTTCATATTAGAGGAACATGTCAAGGGACAATCTCACGAATGACTTTCTAAAGGGAGTGTTCATTACATACTGTGTGTGTGTGTGTGTGTGTGTGTGTGTGATGATGAGAAAAGAGGGTAGAAAAGAAGGGTGAGATGAAGAGATAACTGTATGTAGTGCAAGTAAGAGAGAGATGAAAGGAATTCTGTTTTGATCCACACGGTAATGTAGGAGCCCAGGAGCATCATGGGAAAGGTCAGATTCCCAACAGGCCCCTGGCTCATCTTTATGACATCAGCAACAGAAGAGGCTGAGCAACAGTTTGCACAGTGAACACATACATTAACACATAAGTTACAAATACACAAATGTACAATTTAATTAAATCAAGATGGATTCAGAGCAAATGACAGGCTAACATTATTTTGTGTTACTATCATTATACGGTAAATACATAATTTATTGTCTAGATTCTTTTATGGTGGACATGCACACACACACACACACACACACACACGTGCATGGACAAACAAACTAATACTAAATTATGTCAATGCCCTAGATTACATTATGATGATAAATACTAAGAAACTGCGTAATAAAAACGGCCCCGTAACGTGCTCCGTGTGTGCACGGTAGTTTTTCCCCATGTAAGAAAGACAGAGGCACAGACAGGAGTAATTAATGTGCTCCAGGGTGATGCAGGAATGCTGGCTGGGGCTGTCAGACACAGATCAGGGCCGGGGACGAGAGGAGGGAGCTGCGCAGCTATGCAATTAAACTCCTGTAATGAGGGCAGGAACCGGGCCCAGCTGCTACTGATATCATTACTGTGGTGGGGCCCGGACAGAGCTGCACCGCTCACTGCAGGGTTGCCAGATCAGCGGACAGTGCTGGGCCGCTCACTGCAGGGTTGCCAGATCAGCGGACAGAGCTGCGCTGCTCACCGCAGGGTTGCCAGATCAGCGGACAGAGCTGCGCCGCTCACCGCAGGGTTGCCAGATCAGCGGACAGAGCTGCGCTGCTCACCGCAGGGTTGCCAGATCAGCGGACAGAGCTGCGCCGCTCACCACAGGGTTGCCAGATCAGCGGACGGAGATGCACCACTCACTGCAAGGTTGCCAGATCAGCGGACGGAGCTGTGCCGCTCACCACAGGGTTGCCAGATCAGTGGATGGAGCTGTGCCGCTCGCCACAGGGTTGCCAGATCAGATCGTTTCACCACAACCTTTTTCACTGGATACAGCCTGGCAATAGTTAAAGTAATGCTTTGTGTAATTCTGGGTATTCAGGGTGTTTCTAAGGTGAAGTGTCTGGGTAATTTTTTGCATAGAAGAGCTGACGCCCCATTTTGGCTGCCTCTGCCATCTCTCCTGGATCCTTAATGCTGCACTTTTGAACTCACCCCCTCACCTCCTTGGGACCCCAACGCGCAGAGGACACCTGCTTCTTTGAAGTCCTGCTGCACTCATCCTTGTGTTTTGAAGCTGTCCTTTCACGCCCTGCGCTTTGAAGTGCTCTGCACTGCACAATGATACACAGTAACACCTGAAGTTTGAGAACTGGCATGGCAGCAGTTTAGTCATTATTGTATATTTGTGGACTTCATCTAATACGTATATAGATAACTTTCAGAGGTGACACAGCTGCTGTGTTTGTAAATTTGCAAAGAAAATGAGAGGGTAGCTTTTTCCAAACAAGTTGTGTGACAGCCTGCATTGTCTGTGTTTGCTTCTGTTTTGTTGAGTATTCGTTCATTAAAATTGGGGAGTTTGTGGTTTGTGGCCCCATTTGGTGCAGTGACCCCTGTCACTCCGGCCAGGACCTGCTGCACCAGCTGACCATGGCTGGGTGTGGCCCGGCTCAGGCCTCAGGCCTCATGTGCAGCACAGGAGGAAAATCACCGACCCCCAAAACACACACAGCATCGCCTCAACAGTGCTTTAAACACAGAGTCCGCACTCTGTTTGAATTAATTCCCTTTTTATTTTACAATTATGTTTGAAAAGAATGCACTAATCAAAGCTTGAGTTTGCAGTCTGAATGCTCGTCCCGGATAAACACCCTTACTTCAACTCATAGGTATATACATAAAAAGCTAGCTAACTCTCAAGCTAGCCTAGATTAGTTTGTCTAAATGAAATAATATACAATCTAAATGTGTATTATGTTTCACTTTCTTCATTGCAAAAGATACAGCTGTACTTTCCCTCTTGTCTGTCGCAGTTTCAGTCTTGTGCCTTATTTGCCGTCCCTGTAGACAGTCGTGTTTTTGCTGGTTTTTTTTCCCCTCTCAGTCCGCGTGTGTGTTTTGTGCAGTTCCTCTTTTTTTTTGTCTCTGACAATTACTTTGAGGATATCATTATGGCCTCGGCCAGCAACAAGCATTCTTCTGTTCTGATTCATATCAATTAGAGGGGGATGGTAATTGGGTCAGACGGCGTGGTGCTCTTTGAAAGAGCCGTGATGGTGCCGTGGCGACAGCAGCCCGTGGATCCGCCCCAGAAAGCCTCATTTTCTCCTCTGTCTCCCTCTCTCCTTTTCTTCGGCGGCGCGGAGTTAGGGAGGGCAGCGGACAGCGGCGGCGGGAGGGAGAGCTCTGATAATTAGTTATTGATTGAGAACAATGTGGCGACAGGCCCCGGCGTATTAGCCAGACGCCAGCGGGTCGGGACGCCACCGCTGCCCCAACATGCAACCGCGTGCTAACGTGCTAAAACCCATCGGAGCCCCCCCCCCCACACCCCCACCCCTCCTGCAAATATGCCCCCTCTACTCCTCTCTCCCTCTGTCTTTTCTTTCTGTCTTTTTTTTCCCCCTGTCCTGCTCACATTGCGTATCGTCTCATCGGTTTTGGAACTGTGGTGTCGTTTGTGTTAACGCTCGTGCGAAACCAAGGGGGCCGGGGATGGCGGAAGATGATTTTATTGGATGGAACGCGGCGATGGGGCTGAAGCTCCGTGAACAGTGACCGCGCTGATGCCTGACGACATGCTGAACATGGTATTCCATGGGACAGCTGGCAGTCAGCCCATTCTGGCCCCACACACGTCCAGAACTAAGTTACGAAACAGTCTGCATTCACCAACTCCTCATCAGCACCCATTTTCCCAAATAATGACAAAAACAAATCCTGCATGAATAAAAACTGTAATTATGGATTGATGTGGTACCAAACTATTCAAATATAAACTCCCAATAATGTATGAAGAGCTCCAAAGAAGCATCAAATTACGGGGGCCAAAGAGAAACTACTGCCTGTAGAATATGCCGCAGGTTCCAGACATCAATAATGACTAACTGAGGAGCTGATTGTGTTGAGCAGACTGAGCTGTCACACTGAAGGACAAACCGTATTGGCCATTCTTCCTTTTCTCCTACATTCAAACTTATTTTCACAATCAGTTCTGTGCTCTGACAATATGTGTGTCACTCTTTTAAAGTAGCGGAAAGAGAAAGGGAGAAACATGCTGGCACAGTATGGTGTGAATATATTTCTCACGTTTACATGTGTGAGGACAAGGAGCCTGTGAGATTCCAAATGTCATCAAATTTCATATTTAAATCTCAGTGTCTCATTATGGAATATTAAGATTATAACATGAACTGTGTGTGATTAGACAGTTACACCAGCCACCCACATCTGTGTCTCACACACACACACACACACACACACACACACACACACACACACACACACACACACACACACACACACACACACACACGCGCACACACACACAGTGAGTGGTGGAATACCTGGCGGCAGACAGGTGGGGCATGGCTTGGCGGTACGGCGTGATAAACGTGGCGTGGGCTGACAGGTTCGGCGGTGGGGCGCGGACGCTGCAATCTCAGTGCCGGCAGAGCACGACCGCCAAGGGAAGGCCGCTTTGCTGGAGCTAATTAAACACGCCAAATTACAACATGAATATGCAGATGCTATTTACATTTCACCATATGGTATTGTTTCAGGTAATGACACACAGGAGGGGTACCTCTCCTCAAACGGGGGAAAGAGGGATGGGGGGGCAGACAGAGCGCGAGATTACTGACACACCTCAACGTGTCGGGAAAAATAAATAAATGACAAAGAAAGAAAACAACAGAATGGCTAAACAGGCTGCCAGCAGCTGATATTACCCAAGATTATTATTCCGATCTGTCAGATGTTATTCAAAAATGTGCTGTTAGCTCAAAAAGAATGAGTGAATACATATAAATAAACCATCTTTGAAAACTAAATCATGGCATGAATTCTGGCTTAATGGCCAAGCATTATCCAAGACAAACATCTTTATGAAAAAAAAAAACATATCAGTGAGAAGAGAAGAGTAGAAATTAACAGAATAATTATAAAAGAATGGTGGAATGGTACTTCTTAAAATTAGTTTCAATCAAATATAGAAAAGAAAGTTATTTGTATTGTATTTCTGGGGATTAATTGAACAACATATACAGTTTTGTAATTTTGTAAATACAAAAGTCAGCAAGGCAACAAAAGACACAGGTCAATACTTGTGACCTTATCGATAAAGGATTGATTTCCCCCATCTAGTGGTGAGGAAAGGTATTGCTGTGACTTTTGGGGAGCTGGTAGTGAGGTTTGAGGGGAACTGAGTTTCAACACTAAAAACCATACAAAATAAAAGAAATGAAACACACACATACATATACACATAGACAAGAAAAATAAATCAAAGAAGGAGAAACCCCAAGGAGGTAAATCTAAACTGCAGGCATTTAAAAAAATAAGCATTTGGCCTCGGTGGTGATGTTGAGGGATGAGAGAGCAGAAAACACAATTAGCCTTTTGTCCTGCACATTATTCAGCTTTTACCCAAAGTCCGCTGCTATTCCCCCATCCTGGATTGTGACTGAGCCTTCCTCCACATCATTCCTTGGGGGGCTAGAGGGAGGAGTTTGGGTTCACAGGGGCCAGCTGGAGAGGTGAGGAGGAGCCTAACTGAGCTGGGAGATGGGGGCTGAAGGGAGGGGAGGGAAACTTCAGTTACCTGAATCCCCGGATCGGCCGTCCATACCATGCTGGCCCCGGGCCCTGGAGTTCCTCTCTGCATCCCGTCTTCGTAAAAACGTTTTCAGGGGAGGAGCTCTGCTGTCCCAGGCTGACTACTTTGGTGTTTTTTCCTATTTTTGAGTTTTTTTGAAACACTCTGTTTCTTCATATGACTAAAGCTATTTACATTTTCCATCAACACACTTTGGATTTAATGAGGTGAACAGTTCTGACAAAACTGTAAATTGATACTAATACTACTACTACAACTACTATTAATATAAGTAGTAATACTACAATAACAATAATAATAATAATGAGAAAAAGATGAAGTATAAGAAGAAATAATATCAACAATAATAATAAAAATAATAATAATAATTACAATAATAATAAAAATAATAATAATGATAAGAAGAAGAAGAAGAATAGCTGTTAAAATCATCATCATCATCATCATCATCATCATCATCCTCATCGCCATGGTGATAATACATGGTCTCCATTGCTATTGACAGCTGCTAAGGCAACACTTCGCAGGCCTGTCATGTCTTAATACACCCGGCACGTTGTTGGAACACGAAAGCCAAGTGTGTTTCCAGAGCGGCTACAGCAGGGCCTATTGTGTGCCTGTCAGCGCCGGCCTTCAAAAGCAGATGAAGCTGTCACATTATTCATATGCGCATACCTCCACCCCCCACGGCCCCCTTTAACTCACCTCTCCCTCTCACTGCGTCCCTCACAAAATCTGCTCAGCTTCAAAGGGGAGGGCAGAGGGGTTGAGCCCCGAGTCAAAGGTCAAATTCATTCTGAAAGTGACTACCTTTTTTTCCCTTCTTTTTAACCACCCCCCACGTCCCCATCCCCATCTTTCCCCCACAACCTGTTTTTATTGCCCCCCACCCCCAGCGCGGTCATTCAGCCGAGACTTGGAGCCGAAATGGCAGCCGTGTCTTTCAGAGGGACTGGCAGGCGGCTGAACCCCAAATGCCCCCCGCCCCCGACATCTCTCTCAGCCCGTCAGGGAATGGGTCACTCCGCCAGGCCCGTCAGGCCTGAGCCAGGAGTCAGGATCACCACAAATTAAAATCTGAAAGCTGCTGCCAGCTAGCGGGGGCATTCTTCACACGCCCCCCCCAACCCTGCTATTCCGCAATTCCTCCTTCATTCCTCGGGTCGGCCCCCACCCCTCTCATTTCCCCCCCTTACGATTATTTAACGGAACACAAAACAGCGCTGTCAGGGAGGAGTGTGCGTGATGGACAGTGTGTGAGGGGGCTCTCTCACTGACCTGTGCGCTGCAGCCTGCAGATCGCCAGTTCAGCTCTTTTTTTCACTTTTTGATGGATCAATTATCCCATTGTGAAGTGAGTCCAGCAACTTGTGATTAAATTAAAATAAATATCCAATTCTGTTAGCAGATTAGGGATAGTGTTGGGTTAGGGTTAGTTGGATTAAATGTATTTTGGAGAAGAGACTTAGTTTGTCTAGATTCATTTCATTTAAGTTTTATTTACATTTTTTATTTCAGTTTATTTCCTGGAAATCAATCACACATATAAATAGTAGTGAAGCAACAACAATAATAATAATAATAATAACATAAAATCTGACAGTAAAGGCTCCATTAAAATTCATGCAATCATTAAGAGCACTTAACACAAAAAACAGCTGTGATATATTAACACAATATAAGTACTGGGGATAAAACTTAGCACTGGCAATTATCTGGAGACACTGTACTACATCTGTACTTCATCTACATAACTGTACAGATAAAATCCCTGAAGCCCTGATGAAATCAGGCAAGGCAATGAAGAGTTTTGGGTCCTGCACAGAGATACAGAGTTTTGGGTCCTGCACAGAGAGATACAGAGTTTGGGGTCCTGCACAGAGATACAGAGTTTTGGGTCCTGCACAGAGATACAGAGTTTTGGGTCCTGCACAGAGAGATACAGAGTTTGGGGTCCTGCACAGAGAGATGCAGAGTTTTGGGTCCTGCACAGAGAGATACAGAGTTTTGGGTCCTATACAGAGAGATACAGAGTTTTGGGTCCTATACAGAGAGGTACAGAGTTTGGGGTCCTGCACAGAGACACAGAGTTTTGGGTCCTGCACAGAGAGATACAGAGTTTGGGGTCCTGCACAGAGAGATGCAGAGTTTTGGGTCCTGCACAGAGAGATACAGAGTTTTGGGTCCTATACAGAGAGATACAGAGTTTTGGGTCCTATACAGAGAGGTACAGAGTTTTGGGTCCTGCACACAGAGAGATGCAGAGTTTTGGGTCCTGCACAGAGAGATACAGAGTTTTGGGTCCTATACAGAGAGATACAGAGTTTTGGGTCCTGCACAGAGAGATACAGAGTTTTGGGTCCTATACAGAGAGGTACAGAGTTTTGGGTCCTGCACACAGAGAGACACAGAGTTTTGGGTCCTGCACAGAGAGATACAGAGTTTTGGGTCCTATACAGAGAGGTACAGAGTTTTGGGTCCTGCACACAGAGAGACACAGAGTTTTGGGTCCTGCACAGAGAGATACAGAGTTTTGGGTCCTGCACAGAGAGATACAGAGTTTTGGGTCCTATACAGAGAGATACAGAGTTTTGGGTCCTATACAGAGAGGTACAGAGTTTTGGGTCCTGCACACAGAGAGACACAGAGTTTTGGGTCCTGCACAGAGAGATACAGAGTTTTGGGTCCTGCACAGAGAGATACAGAGTTTTGGGTCCTGCACAGAGAGATACAGAGTTTTGGGTCCTATACAGAGAGATACAGAGTTTTGGGTCCTGCACAGAGAGATACAGAGTTTTGGGTCCTGCACAGAGAGATACAGAGTTTTGGGTCCTATACAGAGAGATACAGAGTTTTGGGTCCTGCACACAGAGATACAGAGTTTTGGGTCCTGCACAGAGAGATACAGAGTTTTGGGTCCTGCACAGAGAGATACAGAGTTTTGGGTCCTGCACAGAGAGATACAGAGTTTTGGGTCCTGCACAGAGAGGTACAGAGTTTTGGGTCCTGCACAGAGAGATACAGAGTTTTGGGTCCTGCACAGAGAGACACAGAGTTTTGGGTCCTGCACAGAGAGGTACAGAGTTTTGGGTCCTGCACAGAGAGATACAGAGTTTTGGGTCCTGCACACAGAGAGATACAGAGTTTTGGGTCCTGCACAGAGAGATACAGAGTTTTGGGTCCTGCACAGACAGAGAGATACAGAGTTTTGGGTCCTGCACAGAGAGATACAGAGTTTTGGGTCCTGCACAGAGAGATACAGAGTTTTGGGTCCTGCACAGAGAGACACAGAGTTTTGGGTCCTGCACAGAGAGGTACAGAGTTTTGGGTCCTGCACAGAGAGATACAGAGTTTTGGGTCCTGCACAGACAGAGAGATACAGAGTTTTGGGACCTGCACAGAGAGATACAGAGTTTTGGGTCCTGCATTTTAGTTTTTAATTGTGTTATTAAATAAAAAAAAAAACCTTTACTGTAGGTCTGATGGCCTGTTTTTGATTGACTATCTCAGGGTCCATCTAAAACTATGGACATAATCAATAAAATGCTAAAGCATATTATGAACACAGACAGTTACCGGTATAGAGAGACTAAGGACACATAATGGAGTGATTTGAGTCCTCTCTCTTGCCGTAATAAATACTGAAGCAGCAGCAGCAGCATGGTCTGTCAGCTGGAGGCAGCTTAGCGACTGGTCACTGGGACCTGCTTTAAGCGCACTACAGTCCTCAACGCTCAGAAAGAGAGGACATGAGCAACTCCATGGCTTTCACTGCTGGAATGACAGAAAATGCCCATTTCTTTCCAGTTTAATTCATGAAACAAACCTTGAAGCAAACTTGTTTTTATATGATCCATGATATGTTCCAGTAGCAGTTTACGTTGTATAAAAATTGATATAATTGAGATAACAAATAATTGATATGTTGCTAAATTTGTCGCAAACGGTCTATATGAAAGGGAAATGAAACGCAATGCATCCAGACAATTTGTCAAAGAAGCAGAACATACATGAACTAGCACTAGCACGGCTCTCTGAGGAAATCCGCAGGTAACTAAAGCAGGGCGGGATACCTACGCCCAGGCTTAGCCTGAATGCTGAACAACAGAGAGACTGAACCAACATCACCCTGCACCTTTCAGCGATTATCCGATCGATTATCATAACATGGTCAACAGTATAAAACACTGAACTAAGGTTTTCCAAAACTAACCAGAACAGAACTTTCACATGTATCAGTTGTTACAAACAGGTTATTTCATGAGAGCTAATTGTATAGAATCTTTGTTTTGAATCTAATTTAGGACTTAATACCATCCTAAAAGTAAAACAGCAAACACATTAAAGTAGCAATATTAAAAAAGGGAATATTAAAACAAATCAAATGGAAAAAGAGGTATGACTCCGCACAGCTGTTAGAAATCCTCTTTATTGAGCTCCAGGAAGCTTCAAACAAGCAAACTTCCATCAGACGCAGAAATTCTCATGCCAAATCTTTGCATAATTTATTTGAACTTTTGTCTCTATTCTTTACAGGCATGTTAAAAAGGGGGAAAAACGGCAGGGAAAGTTTAAAGGATGCGTGGGAGATTCCTGCGCTCTTTAATTTAGCGGAGAGCGAGCTCCGGGTTGGGATTACCGCCGGGTTAATTTACTTATCGCCGCGGTGAATACAGAGGAGAAGGGAAGCTCCCGTTTCCGCGGTATCGGGGTCTTTGAACAGCCTGGCCCCTGATTGGCCCCTGTCATTCTCTGCCGTTGCATTAATCTTAGTTTAATGGGTAGCTCAGAGCGGTGGCTGCGCAGCTGGCACTTGTGGGGCGGACGGGTGAAACGCCCCGGCCCGTGGGGCACCGGGGTGAGGCTCAGTAATCTCGTCTGGGCCGGGTCACCGGGCCCCACACCTAAAAGGATTGATTCAGTGTCAGAACCTTTGGCTCATGGGTCAGATTTACTGCTTACTAACCCCCAAAACCCCAATCCCGAATGACAAAGGAGGACTTCCTTTCTTTACCATTCCCTCTTCTCTTTCTCCCTCTTTCTCTCTTTTTTTCAAAAGTCTTTCTTCTCCTGTGTTCCTCGGCTGTTGAGCGTGCGGCAGGCCCCTTTATTTTTTGAGAGGAGAATGAAACATTTTCATTAACGGTGGTTGCGAGGGAGCGACCGCTTTGTGGACAGCGCAAAGGCAGGCCATCATCAAATCACAACCCTGGGATTACTTTTTTCCTTGTCCGTCTCCTTTTACTCTCTAACCCTCTCACTTTCCCTCGCTCTCTCGCTTTCTGTCTGTCCTCTCTATTTCTGTTTCCTTCAGCCTTTGCTCTCTCTCTCTCCCTCATGTTCCCTCTTTCACTCAGTCTGTCTGTCTGCCCCCTCTCTCTCTCTCTCTCTCTCCATTCTCTATCATTCTTTCTCCCTCTTTCCTTCGCCTTTTATCTTCCTGTCTGTCCTCTCTATGTCTTTTCCCTGTGTCTATTCTCTCTGTATTTTTCTTTTTTCTCTCTCCCTCTCTCTGTCCGTCTCTCCGTCTCTCTCCCATTCTCCGTGGTGAACGAGTAGCAGCTGATTGAAATCAGCTCTATGTCGTGGCAGCTGTATCAGAGAGAGACATGAAACATGCAGAAACATAAATATGTGACGGCTCTCAGCGTCTCCGCTGACAGCCCGGGTGGAGAGGGAGGTTAGGACTCAGGGGGAGAGCCTCACAGACTCCCAGCTTCAGAGAGACCTCACAATGACAAGATAAAGTCTCTCAGGTTATCGCCTGGTTCAAGGCGCTACGCAGACAGCAAGACCACAGGGATGACTAGGATGACACCACAACTGGTGTGTGTGTGTCAGTGTGAGTGTCAGAAACACACACTCTTTATTTTTGAGTCTTTTG
This sequence comes from Albula goreensis, assembly GCA_022829145.1. Taxonomy (NCBI): domain Eukaryota; kingdom Metazoa; phylum Chordata; class Actinopteri; order Albuliformes; family Albulidae; genus Albula; species Albula goreensis. Next base: position 1,934,974 of record CM040755.1, on the reverse strand, counting down.
CTCGTGACACGCACTGTAAGTGACTCTGAGACTATCCACTGAATAACTATGCTGTAATGTGACATAATGTAAAGGATAAACAGTTTGAGTTTTTTTGTTGTAAAGAACTCTGTTATTTTACATTGTAATGATCTCACTGCTCCATTATCCCCTGCCAAAATAAAAAATATATAATTATTATATTTTGAAATTACTTGAAATGGGAGACCTTATGAAGACATTTTATGAGGTGTGATATTTACATGGAGCTCTGTATAGCCGTGGGTGGGAGATATCGGAGATATCTGAGTAAACAGTGAGATATTGTGCTGCTTGATTCTCTATAACCTGGGCAGAGTGAGGACTCTGCACTTATTGAAGGAGGAGACAAAGAGCCACCTGTGTGTGTGTGTGTGTGTCTGTGTGTGTGTGCAACTGTGTGCACGCGCATGTGTGTGTGTGTGTGTGTGCGCGCGCATGTGTGTGTGTGAGAGTCTGTGTGTGCATGTCTGTGAGTTTGGGTGTGTTTGTGTGTGCATGTTTGTGAGTGTGTGTGTGTGTCTGCAAATGAATGAGTGAGTGCGTGCGTGCGTGCGTGCGTGCGTGTGTTCATGCGTGTGAGTGTGCGTGCATGTGTGTTTGTTAGTGTGTTAGTGTGAACCTGCCTGGGTCCAATGCGTTAAACCATGCGCCGGCACCCTGAACCTGCCTGGGTCTAATGCGCTAAACCATGCACCGGCACCCTGAACCCGCCTGGGTGTAATGCGTTAAACCATGCACCGGCACCCTGAACCTGCCTGGGTGTAATGCGTTAAACCATGCACCGGCACCCTGAACCTGCCTGGGTGTAATGCGTTAAACCATGCACCGGCACCCTGAACCTGCCTGGGTGTAATGCGTTAAACCATGCACCGGCACCCTGAACCTGCCTGGGTGTAATGCGTTAAACCATGCACCGGCACCCTGAACCCGCCTGGGTGTAATGCGTTAAACCATGCACCGGCACCCTGAACCCGCCTGGGTGTAATGCGTTAAACCATGCACCGGCACCCTGAACCCGCCTGGGTGTAATGCGTTAAACCACGCACTGGCACCCTGAACCCGCCTGGGTGTAATGCGTTAAACCATGCACTGGCACCCTGAACCCGCCTGGGTGTAATGCGTTAAACCACGCACTGGCACCATGAACCTGCCTGGGTGTAATGCGTTAAACCATGCACCGGCACCCTGAACCTGCCTGGGTGTAATGCGTTAAACCATGCACTGGCACCATGAACCTGCCTGGGTGTAATGCGTTAAACCATGCACCGGCACCCTGAACCTGCCTGGGTGTAATGCGTTAAACCACGCACTGGCACCATGAACCTGCCTGGGTGTAATGCGTTAAACCACGCACTGGCACCCTGAACCCGCCTGGGTGTAATGCGTTAAACCATGCACTGGCACCCTGAACCCGCCTGGGTGTAATGCGTTAAACCACGCACTGGCACCCTGAACCTGCCTGGGTCTAATGCGCTAAACCATGCACCGGCACCCTGAACCTGCCTGGGTCTAATGCGCTAAACCATGCACCGGCACCCTGAACCCGCCTGGGTGTAATGTGTTAAACCACGCACTGGCACCATGAACCTGCCTGGGTGTAATGCGTTAAACCATGCACCGGCACCCTGAACCCGCCTGGGTGTAATGCGTTAAACCACGCACTGGCACCATGAACCTGCCTGGGTGTAATGCGTTAAACCATGCACTGGCACCCTGAACCCGCCTGGGTGTAATGCGTTAAACCACGCACTGGCACCATGAACCTGCCTGGGTGTAATGCGTTAAACCATGCACTGGCACCCTGAACCTGCCTGGGTCTAATGTGTATATATATGCGTATATATATGCCATAATTACATGACGCACTTTGTGTTCGTGACATGCTAAAAAACTTTGATGACTGTCCATGTGGTCACACCCTGTACCTGCTGCCACACAGCTAATAATCCCAGCCGTGACTCTGAAGCAGGAGAAAGTGCTGAGTCGCCCTGCAGATTGGTGACCGGGCGTTTCCATCGTCACGCGGAGACAAAAGCAAACCACCCGCATCATTAACACAGCTCATATCACAAATGAGGACAGGGAAACACACTGCCTTACCTTTTCATCACATTCCATTACCTTCACTTCCTTCATTTTATTTTCAGTCCATTTCAATTTAAACCAGCAACAATTCAAGCTTTCTGTTCATGTGTCCAACGCAAAGAGGGAGACAATGTCTAAGGTTTGTTTTATTTATGACACGGACAATACGTCTTACACATTTCTGTTATATTTTATATGATTCTGAGTACCACATCACAAGCCTGTGGGCGGGTTGAATCTGCTTGATCAGTAAGCTTTAGCCTCGGCTTCTCCATATTCCATTTACCCAAAAACTGTTTGATTTGTCTTATTAACTGCAAAACTGAGGGACAATACATTTTTCACGTATTGACACATTTATTGCATTCATCCCATTTATTGTTGAAAGTGAATGTGTTAAGGAACCCAGAGAGACAGCAGTAACTTTCACATCCTTATCCATCGGCACAAACACACACTCATAATGTGCTCTCTCAGATTACCATGCTTTTCAAAACACACATTCTTCATTCAGTGCATCGGTTTTTAATTTTTTATTTTCCCATTATATGCACTTAATGGTCATAGTTATGTAGTTTAGACCCTTGGGAATTCAGAGGAAAATTGGCACATGTGGGACTGTGAAAAATTTCTCTGAAAAAATCTTGATAATTTTATTTCTATTTTCAGCTGAGTGCTGAAATCATACAGAATCTATGAATTAATTGGTTTATTATATTAAAGAACAAAATCATAATAAATAATAAAAACACAACTCTTCAGAAAAGATGGAGGAACCAAACTGGAGAACCAAATTGCATACTAATGGTATTTTCACATAATTATGTCTTGTGATAATTTATAGCCAGCAAGCAAATAAGTTACATTTTGATAACACACAAGCTCAACTTAGGTCTAATGAGTTGCTTGAGGTTTAGCTGCATGTCTGACTTGATGCAAAAAAAAGTACTTTCTCTCATGAAATACGTATTGTAAATTGAGGTGTTTGAAAATGCTTTTTATTTCTCCTCTTAGGAAAACAAATAGCTGTTTTCTCTGTTTTTAGACATTCAGGCCAATTTCTCTCTCATGCAAAATGTTGCTTCCCCACATGTGGCTATACAAACATAGCATTACCAGATAATGGACTTTATTGTACACGCTGGCTGCACAGATTTAAATGACATTAACTGCTGTCAAGTAAGGCATAATCCAGTGAGTCTGTGTGTCTTATAAGGGCTTAAAAACACTTCCTTTTTGAAGAGTGGCGGCTCTGACTCGCCTTACACCGCACGTTCACTCCGACATGAAAAGACTTTACGCTCGTCTCATTTAGATTCAGATCAGACCGTGTCACATTTTAATTTTAGAGAAGGAAAAAGTAATTTCTGTATCTATCATTACAGTGTCACGAGCTCCGCAACGGCAATCTAAATGCAATCCCCCGTTATTCACACTCTCCGCATTCTCTCTCTCTGTTTAAATGAACGCTAGGACAGCTTGAGCCTGATTTTTGATAAATAATTTAAACAAGCACTTCAAGCCAACTTTACAATGGGCTGAGAGGAGAGAGAGACAGACAGAGAGAGAGAGAGAGAAATGGGGAGAGAGGGAGAGAGAGAGAGAGAGAGAAAGGGAGAGAGACACAGAGAGAGAGAGAAAGGGACAGCGAGACAGAGAGAGAGAGAAAGGGAGAGAGAGCGAGAAAGTGAAACATGCTAATGAGAGAAAATGCATCATAAAATCTATTTACAGATGTTGGCTGGCCGTCCCACACACAGCCGATGGGAAACCCAGGCAGTGATTTTAATTTGCTCTTTTGTAATGACGGGCCGTAGGTTAGTTAATTTCAATTTCTGATTTCAAAAGCTATCAAACACTACTCAGCTGAGAAATCAATTCTCTCAGCTGCCGGAGCACCTCCAGCCGAAGGGAGCCCTGCCATTGGTGGACAGCTGGTCACATGACCCAGCCAGGGATTAGTTCATAAGGTCCATGTTGCAGCCACCTCAATTACAGCCTGCCTCTTGTAATTTAGCTTTATAATGTCTAATTCCAAGACAGAACTCATATTTAATTCATGAAAGCCCTATAAGAGTAATTGTAAAATAAATTGCCGTAGAAAACATCCATTTGTGACTAAAATTTTCATTTGGTATGCTTGCAGAGCGCACCCATTGTGTCGTAGTCCTAATTTCCAGTAAATAAAGGGGGGAATATAGCTATCTACTGATGTTATCATTTTCAATAGCCCCTCTTTTCTTCCACTCTAAATACATACATACATATGTATATATATGTATATATATATATATATATAATAACACAGATTCCATCATTATCACCACAATTCAATGAAATTTATATTTTTTTCAGTTATTTTTTTCCACTGCACTTTCAGTGTTTTTTGCCTTGTATTTATACAAATAAAATGTACTCAAACCACCAAGTGGCAAAATGTTTTCTTATGTGATGTAACATACTGTAATATGTGTAAGGGTGTCATGGATAAGGATACAGGAACATAACTATACATAAAGCCATACATAGCCTGGCACACTAAAAAATCACACTGTTTGATTAAAAAACACAATGCAGCTAGACAAATACAGCAGATATTCAATGCAAAACGAGACACAGCTTGACCTGATTCAGCCTGTGTAGTAATACTCATCTGAACTCAGATACAGAGTCACTGATAGTGAACTGTGAGTTCAGCAGACAACATCTATATTAAATAGTAATAAACCTTGCATTTGTATTATAATTAACAGCAAATTTTTAAAACCAATAATAAATCAAGCTACTTCAGCTGGTGTCCAGAGTTGACCTTGCAGACAATATTTCTGCTCCATGGCTTACTGGTGACTTGCTTACAAATACCTTGAACAGGTGGCAACAGTAGGCTCTGTTACAGAAACTGTTGGTGTTGGTGATGCCTTTTAAATAATACTTTACAAAAGCACAAACCATAGCAGATTTTCAGTTGTTGAATATTGGGTCTATGTCTGTCTTTGGTTGGATGGGGTGGGGGGGTAGCTGTAATAAGATGCTGTCTCCGGTATTCCCACTACCATTATTTGACAGTAAGGTTACCCCTCAGCATTTCCATGACAACTGCGAGGGCGGGGCCCTCTGCCTCCAGCCTCAGCTGTCAGCTCCTTACCTAAAAGCTTCCTAATTACTCACATTTGCATATTACAATTAAGTGCGTTACCTCACTGCTAGGGGAGAAAAAAAAAACATTTCCCTTCAAAGTGCACGACAATATTAATTTTCTTCTCTTGGAATTTAACTAAAACATTTTTTAAAGGTTTGACAAACTAAATTTTACTTTATATCTATCTATCTTTAAAACGTCTGAAAAAGATCTAATCAAGGACAATGCTGAATGACAGGCAGAAGAGATCCGCTCCTGTGACCTGCCAGCAGCATGCCAGTGAAATGTTCGCTTTAGCATTCATGCTGATGTTCATCATTTCTAAACTGACATACTGCGAATGGGAGCTGCATGTTGTGTGTAAAACCCCCCTTTTTATTGGTCAGCTTTTGCCCTCTCCAGGGGAACTCACCAGTTACATTCATTGGTCAGCTTTTGTCCTCCTCAGAGTAACGCACCAGTTACATTCACAGCCATTGGTCAGGTTTTGTCCTCTCCAGGGGAACACACCAGTTACATTCACAGCCATTGGTCAGCTTTTTTCCTCTCCAGGGGACCACACCAGTTACATTCACAGCCATTGGAGGTTCACTGACACAGTCCAGCTCCATCAGGCCTAAATGGGTCCCCTGATGCAGGGATGTGATCACGCGTCACTGAGCTCTTTCACTTTTTTCCTGCACAGCAGGGTATTATTTTGTCCAATTAGCAAATTCACTGTTCACCTGCGGTCCCTTCAGTAGCAAGACTGCACACCTCGACCTGTTTAATTAACAGACGGAGGAGTGAAAGTGACAAGTAAATAAAAGGTAGGGTTTGCCAATATTTGCTATTTTATCTTAAAATGGCCCTAAAATTGATCTGGTTTTCTACTGATACAACATGATATGGTTTCTGTGTACCTATCAGGGTTTCCTTGGAAAGAGAAAATTAAATTATGATAAATTATATTGTTATTACTACTCATACATTTCCAAAATCGATGACAGCCTAAATATTAATAAAACACACATCCCCTTCTCTAAAAAATGGATCAGACACACAAATACACGCACACACAAACTAAAATGAAGATCTTTCAACCTTTTTAAAAGAATGGATATCATTTCATTTTTGTTTCAATGGTTACAGTGAATTTTGTCATTAATTAATACAAATGAATGGGGAAATCCTACAGCTAATTAGCAGCTAAAGTGAAAAGAAGCCGTGGTTACATCAGAGTCACACACATGGCCTGAGGAATTCTGAGCAAAAACAGACCAGAACAAAACAGAAATCCATAAATAATTGTCCACCCAGCACGCTGCCTCAAAAATAAACACCCCGACACATACAAGAGCTTCTGTGCAGACCACTCTTCTGTCAGAGATGGGAGAGTAAAAATGAAAGAGTCTCCATGTTTCCTTTCATGTTACATTACTGTACACCTTACCTGCTTCTACAGTCAGCTACCTCTCTTAACCCGATTAACGTGTGTGAGTGAGAGTGCGTATGTGTGAGAAAGTGTGTGAGTGAGAGTGCGTATGTGTGAGAAAGTGAGAGTGAGAGTGCATATGTGTGAGAAAGTGAGAGTGAGAGTGTGTATGTAAGTGTGTATGTGTGGGAAGAGAGAGTGTATATGTAAGTGTGTGTGTGTGTGGGAGGAGAGAGTGTGTATATAAGTGTGTGTGTGGGAGGTCAAGGTGTGTATGTAAGTGTGTGTGTGGGAGGAGAGAGTGTGTATATAAGTGTGTGTGTGGGAGATCAAGGTGTGTATGTAAGTGTGTGTGTGGGAGGAGAGAGTGTGCTGGTGGTTGGTGGATCGCGATGGGCTGTTGTTGGCGGTTGGCGGTTTGTGGCAGGCTGTTGTTGGCGGTTGGCGGATTGTGATGGGCTGTTGTTGGTGGTTGGCGGTTTGTGGCAGGCTGTTGTTGGTGGTTGGCGGATTGTGATGGGCTGTTGTTGGTGGTTGGCGGTTTGTGGCAGGCTGTTGTTGGTGGTTGGCGGATTGTGATGGGCTGTTGTTTGAGGACAGAAAGGGCCAGTGGTGCAGTTTGATCCGCTGATAAAATGGGAGGGGTTACAGGTCCTAGGGGTCATGGCTCTCCCTCCCCCTGCAAAGAACAGCATGGGTCTAATGAAGAGCTCTTCAGCTGTCAGTCAGTCGGGCTTTGACAGCAGACACACACACACACACACACACACAGTCAGATGTACACTCACACATGCAAACATGCACATATGAAAAAATTCCTATCTGTCTGTGTGGTGTTAGTCTGAGAGTACAGTCATATTTGCCTGTACAAGCATGCTCTACTGGCCATCTTGAAGTATGAGAACTACCAAAATTACAACAAACAGAAATACTCCTTATACCCCTTCTGTCATAGAACTCCTAAAGGAAAGAAAATACTCCAAAAAAAGAACAGAAGCACTGATGCAGTTGATCTTGGAACTAGTTGGAAAAGTAATGCTCCCTGATTTAGTTGACATGAACAAGACAGCTTCTGACAAAAAATGAGAACAAGTCATATGGTCTTTGTTCATATGGTGAGGCAGTGGGAATCTATTTCCTCTTTAATAATGAATTTATGTGTTCGTGCAGGGGCTCAGCGTACGGTGCGGATGAAGGCGTTTCTCCCCTCTCTGGTCTGTTTACCTCTGGCTGAACAGACAGGCTGGTCAGGCGTAAAGTAGTCCAGCATCGGTTTTAATTTGTATTTATTCAGTGTGTGACCTGGTCTTTTTTCAGCGGCAGTGTAGGTGGCTCAGATTACACTCTTCCTGCATGCTTCCCGACGGCACGGCCCCACGCTATCAGGAAATTAACATGGTTATGTATCAACGATGGGTTCAGGATGTCACCGCGCAATTACGCCATGATGTTATGTACCTGCCGCCACGCGCCATCGCAGGGGTACACACACACACACAGCCATGGGCCCTCAGGCGCTGGCTACTGGAGCTAGGAATTAGTGTCTGACTTTGTGTGTGCGGGTATGTGTACAGATAAAATGGAGTGCAGCTATTTGTCTGTGTCCTTGTGTGTGTGTGTGTGTTTCCTTGTGTGTGTGCATGTGTGTGTACAGATAAAATGGAGTGCAGCTATTTTTCTGTGTGTCCTTGTGTGTGTGTGTGCGTGTGTGTTTCCTTGTGTGTGTGCGTGTGTGTGTCCTTGTGTGTGTGAGTGTGTGTGTGTGGCTAAAATAGCATACAGTCGTTTGTCTGTGTGTGTCCTTGTGTGTGTGTGTGTGTGTGTGTGTGGATAAAATAGAATCCAGTTGTTTCTCTGTGTGTGTCCTTGTGTGTGCGCACACTTGTCTACATGTGTGAGTTTGTGTACATGCATGTTAGTATGCGCATTTTTGTCTGAATCTGTGTGTATGTCTGTGCTTGTTGTGTGTTTTGTGTGGGGGACCTTCTCTGACTTTTGTTAAAGTACTAACCACACTCAGGTCATAACTCCCAAATCTCTCTGAATGTCCATCTCTGGTTTTCATATTTTATTTTTATTCTGGCCCGCTGTAGAAGGCTGAGCATTTCGGTCACAGAGGAAGCTGAATGCGTAAATGAGTGACTGTGTCAGCGCGCTGGCTTTAGCTGGGACATTCTGGCCTTCATCACACAAAGTATTGTTAGAAACTGCAACTCAAACTGACAGCAGACGCTAAACGTGCTTAAAGTGGAAGTTTGTGTCATATCTATGGGATACACCCATCCCTGAATAACCCCCCCGCCCGCCCCTTCAGCCCCCCCCACCCCAATGCTCCTCCACCCTGGTGTGCTCAGAGTGTCAAGCCATTAGAGAGTGTGAAATGAGCTGTCACTCTTGAGTTATTATATGTCTTCTTTCCGGGCCAGCACAGCTTCTGGTGCAATATCCCATGACATGCACCGGCCAATATTTCCCCACGTACGTGTTGAGAAATATAAACATGCCACCACGGGATGAGGGAACCCCAAAAACTGCCCCGAAATTAAGCAGCTTTTGTATAATGTACAGAATCCTTTCTCTAAGTTAAGAGGAACTGTTATTTAATTTTTTAGTTATTTCTCACAGGGTGCTTCTGGCACTTGTGTGCATGATTCATGTTAATATTTATCCACTTATGTATTTGTTATTTCAAAGAAATTTTGCACAAATGTAGTAATTTATCAATTAGCAGCTGGTCAATGGAGATGATGCTTGGATGTTACTGTCTGATGGTGAGACAGGGAAAATTTATTTTTTCATGTGTGTCTCTCTCTTTCTTTCTCTCTTCTCTCGCTATCTCTCCCCCTTTCCTACATTAATTCACCACAATTAAGTTACACATAATTTCCATTATGCTTATTATATTTAATATATCCCCAGATATTTACAAAATAAAATTTGAGTGGTTTAAATAAAATAAGTTATTTTCCTTTAGTTCCAATTTTTTAACCCTTCGCTTAAGGAAAAACCTTTTGACAGAGAATTGGATTGTATGGACCAGTATACTAAAGTGCTAATTCACATTGTGAAATTGCCGAACCAGCTTCAATCCACATGGGGGAGAGATGTTAAAAGGATTATTATTTTTTTAATTCTATATTTATTATACATTTACTTGAACTATTTAATTACATATCCAAGAATTAGAATATTACTTTTATAACCGATTTTTCAGTGAATGAAAAGAAGTATGTCCAATATATTTTCACATCAAACATTTTGGCACAGGGACTGAAAAAAAATACTGCAATGTGAATAAACTACCGTTAGACCATTTCAAAAAAAAAAAAACGGTCAAATTTATATTTCAGAAAAATATCTAATTAATTTAAAGGCAGCGAGAATGACTTTGACATGGTCAGGTCTTGTATCTCTCCACTGATGTCGGTCATGCTATGCCCTGCAGCAAATCGTGTAATAGAACCAACTAGAGCATCATGGGACATGCGTTTCATTATCCGAAAAATGCACGACTATACCCAGAGCCAGAACATTTCCCAAACGTGCAGGACCCGACGAGTTACCACACGTCATCATCAAAGAAATGAAAACAAAGAGTTGTATACGTCTCGTTCTGAAGAGCAGAGGGCAAAGCCACTGTTGATTGGTAGATATTGCTTTGTGAAAACGTTTCATTAGTTTTGGTCAAATCGATAAACTCCAGTCCTGAAACTGTGAGGAAGATGCCGTGCAGCAGACTTGTTCTATCGCACTCTGTTATACCATCGTGTTCATGAATTCAGTAATGTCACTGTTGTTGAAATTTGTCGTTTATGTTGCTGTTTTTCGGATGTATTTTTGTTATCTGTGGATTCTGTCCGCTGTGGTTCAGTTTGCTTTGTTTGTGCTTGTTCCCCTGATGCCGGCCTGTTTCATTATCATGCAGAACGGGTTTCTCTGACTGAGGTCCATGACACAGCTAACCTCTGCCTTACTTTTGGAATGAATATTTTAATGGGTAAATGCAGGGCTGGGTCTGGCTGCTGTTTTAAAGGCCCAATGTTTTCCAGCCCTCCCTCTCATTTTTCTATATTTTTGTGATGGACACCTCCCCCCCTCCCCTCAAGCTGTCATTACAGATGCATCAGTAAGTCTGGGTGGGGGAGCTTGGGAGGACTTTGGGTGTGATTTGCAGTCCGCACACCCCCAGTTTACGGCCCTGCCGCCCGTACTCTCCCTCAGGTGCTGGGTTTTCCAGTGAGAGTCAACAGGGGCCACCCCAGTTCTGTGTAGAAAAAGATGGCGTCAGCGCTAATTAGCGTTACGCTAGCAGAGAGATCTGGTATAAGACATCTATCTTTGGGCTTTTTGAATGGGAAAACCTATTATGCCTATCAGCTGTTTCACCATTACTGGAGAATAGCTAACCAATTGGAATCACGACAGTCGTGTTGTGGGACTGTAAGATGTTAAAATAAGTTAAGAAAATAAATACATGTACATACATATTGTAAACATGCATGCTAAGAAGGTATGCTAGCTAGGTAAGTGGTCTGAATGGGCAACAACTTTTGTTTGAAGGGATGGTGTCTGTTGATTTGTTTGTCATGATACCGTAGAATTTTTTGCAAAAAGTTACGCTACCTGTCAGTGTTGAAGTTTACCTCTTCCTCTGTTCCTTCATAAACCACAGCAGTATATTTTTAAATCTGTTATACAATATACTCGTTTGATTTGTTATACCTGATAATCCATATTGTAGCCATACTGTACTGAAGTTTGTAAACAACAACAAAAAGTCAATCTCTTTTGTTTGTTTTAAAGGCTATAAAAGAATCAAAAACCTATTTAATCAGCGGTACTGTAAAAAGCATCAGGTGCTTCAGGTAAACTAAAGGTCAAACCTTTGGCAAACGTCTCTCAAATGCAAGCACACATCAGGGGTTGTTTTAGAACATTCAGCCCAAGCAGTGAAATGAAGCAAAACGTTTTGCATGGTGACTGTAGCCCAGGTGCTTCTTTGGGGGGGGGCTTTGTGCCCGTTCTATGCCCCCAAAACAAATCTCGCCCCCCTGCTAGCTCGCAGCAGTGCTTGCTGTCCCATTGGGCCAGATGGCTCAGGTGTTGGGCAGGTAGCTGCAGGTAGGAGACAGGTAGAGAGGCTCACCCTAGGAGTCCATGAGAACGCACCTGGCCGTTAGATCTCCCGTGAGCTCTCCAGCACAAGAGCGCGGCCAACTTGCATGTGTAACGAAAGCACCTGCGTTGCCCGTTCACCTGCATCTGCGGTCAAAGCAGGCTGCCATCGCCCTCTTTCACTCTGTTCTGTTCAATCGCTCATCGTTTTGTGCTTTGGTTCTCTGTGCATTTTTTCACGATTGATTTTATGTCATAAAACTTTGGAAATCAAAAAAATAGCAGCATTGACCTTTTCTAATTACATCATTTCCTGTGGAGGTGATACATGATGGGAAAAGCTTAATTCAACTGAGACCCTTCCAATTACAATCACACACAGACACACACCTCATCATACTATACCTTCATCTCTAAAAATAGAGTGCATTTAACAATACAGAATATTTGTAGTTTTCACGATACAAATAATAACAAATATTAAATTCAGATTTAAGACACATTTTATACTTTTTTTGACTCAGTGAAAAAAAGTAAACATTTCAAATTCAGAAATGTAAAGACTATGAAATCTCTGTGTATTGGACATTTTTTTAACAAGTGGTAACACATGCATATACTCCTATACATACACACAAACATACACTAATAACATTCATTCTGTACCAGCTCGGCTTGGCTCGGCGTTCCCCACGGTACCGTCCTCAGTCACCAGTGGAAAGCGTTGTGAGATCATGGCCAGTGAGGCGGGGCCGCTCCCCCACCACGATGCTGTATGAAGAGTGACAGACTGGCCCCCCTGAGACAACACCTGTCACAGGGAGTGTGGGGGTGCTTTGCTAATCTACGGGCCTCATTTTGTTTGAACTCTCCATCACCTCCCTGTCAAAGCCTCATCTAAACTCACAGCAATCACCTCCCCTCCCCGTACACTTTTACCCCCCACACAAGCGCACCACTTTTTTTTTTTTTTATTTAAGCACATGCCCCCCCATCACACACACACAAAAACACCCACCCTGCCCCCCAACACCCCACCCCTCCCCACAGCATTCTCCCCTTCTTCTCACCCTTCTGTCTCCTGTGTCTCTTTTTCACGGTTCTGTGCTTTTTTCTCTTTTTGTTGTTTTTATTTTCTAAAGTTTTTTTCCACAGATTTGCCCCTTGTGTTAGTTTTCCCCCCCCCCACAAACACCCTCCCCAGGTGTGAAAACGTGTATGCAGAAACCAAGGGGCCACAAACGCATCAGTTGACAGGTGGTGGGTCTGAAGACTCATCATTCGCTCTCACTACAAATTACTGTCAATCGGCCCTGAGGAGCAGGGACCGACCGCCACAAATCACCACTGATCGTCCCTTTGAGAAACTTCCCTCCTGCTTCGGATTAACATCAAACTGCCTTACGGAGAAAAATACACCCACCTGCTTAGAATCATCTGTGTTTGTCTCAGCGGAGAAACAGTGGACTTTCTTTGAATTACCCTTGATTACCTCGAAGAAGAAACCACAATAAAAACAATAGCTAACTCGCAAGTTAGCGAACATAATGTTTGTCGCTTGTTACATGCAGGGAATTCGGCTCACAGATAGCTAGTGGCACACTGGCAGTTTGAGCAAACCCCGAACTCTCTGTGGGCCAATGGCAGTCCACTGGCGTGTGTCTTTCACTTCATATATCGCGATTCTTCAGTGTCAGACATTTATTTGTGCAACAAGACATGGATAATATGGCCAGACAAAAAAAAAAGACCATCTGTAATATCCAGATAAATCAAGGGATGTCAGATGAAATATTTGTTAAGTGTAACACATACAGATAATACCACAAAGATTAGCTGTCAGAAATGCTGTATTTTTGAGCCTGTCAAAATCATGTCATGTCTGGACTGGGTGACTGAATGTGGGAGATTCCAGATGTGTCGCGTGGAAGCAGCCGGGATCAGGGGAAGCTCAGGGCCGCTCATTCAGGCCTCCGTTTGGGCTACATAATGCAATCCCTATTCAGGGCAATATTGGGCTGTGTGTGTTTGCATTGAGATGAGTATGAGGCAAAACGCTCTCAATGGAGACAGCTTTCCATCCCTCCGCTGGAGTATGGGTGGGTCTGTCTTCCCTTCTGGAGTGACGTCCACCCCCAACACCTCCCATCCCCCCCCATCCCGGTCTGGTCAAACATCTCTATTCTCCTGCTGCCAAACTTGTATTGTAATTATAATATAATTCATTATGTGTGCACAGCACATGTCACAGCGAATTTCTCCCCCCTTGCCCCCCACCCACCAGAAGCAGTCACCCTCTCCTGTTGATTCTGGTCAGAGACATGCCTTCTTCTCAATCACACTGCCTCAAAACACACACACACACACACACACACACACACACACACACACACACACACACACACACACACACACACACACACACACACACTTTGTCCTCACTCCTTTCACTGATGAAGATATCATCGGGCGATCTGACAGGCCAGCCCCGCCCTTCCTCAGCGAGGCCCCCATTGGGGCTACTCTCCGGCCGTCCTCTGTGTTTGCCCGCCTTTGCTAATGAGAATTACACATTGATTTTTTTTTACATATATCTATATATTTTTTTACTTCCATTGCACTTTAGGACTGAAATAAAATAAAATAAAATAAATAAGGTCAGCATTAAGCTGAATGGTGATCCTTTCTCATTGCATAGGGTTTAGAAACATATCAGCTTTGCATTGTAGTTTAGCTGGACTCAAGGCTAAAGAAAAAGAAACTATACATAACATACAGTACATTTACATCACACAAAGATGTGCTGCTGAAGTATAATCTCGGCTGGCTGGAGTGCTGGATCTCGTTAAGCGGAGGTGAAAAGACGGGATGATTTCTGAAGGACTGCGTGTTATTCAGCCAACGTACCACCCCAACAGCTGCTGCACAAACAAACCTCAGCATTTAAAAAAAAAACATATCAAACAATTACACACACATATGAATTCAAATGGAGGACTTTGCTATAGTAAACTGAATAAACAGACGTGTGTCTGTTTGTTCAGTTTATTTATTCGTTTGTTTATTTTCTGCAATTGTATAATATGGCCGCCATATATTAAATGGCTGTTGTGATGAAGCCGAAGGATTTCCAGGAGGAAAATGTACCTGGAAATCACAAACATCACGACCCCCCTGCATCCCCCACCTTTAGAATGTGAACCTTCAGGCTTTAGAATTTGTGCTGCTCATAGAAATGTACCTGCTGATTGTGTTTAAGGAGCTGAATTATTTATTTGCTAATTTAGTTATGTCTGTTAAGCCGGTCCTTCGCCGCGCTCTGTGCATAAATAGGATCTTTTCCAAGGTCCTGGGCCCGCATTGAGCCGGCACATTCTAATGCTTCCATTAGGCAGAATTATCTGCCCAAGACACAGTTAGTGTGATTGTGTCCTGAAATTACCTTTGCTTGGGGAATGCATTGGTCTTAATGAAACCGTTTCGCTGGGAGAAATGGGACAGGGCTGTCTGGACAATGGGAATGCTGTTTTCCCATTCAGCCCCGTGGCACAGGGGTTAAACTGAAGGTTGTGCACATTCTGAAGAGAACGGCATTTTCTGTCCTCCTGCTGAATCACAGAATGGTCGTTTACATCTGTAAATGGGTGGAAAAAGGAGGGGCTGAATCTTTTTAAAAGGTTTTTTTTTTTTTTTGTAAATTGTCTCTTTCACATTTGACTATACCTCAAAATTGGAAAGGGGAGTTGGCAAATTTGCAGAATGGGGGCCACACTGAAAAAAAAAAAAAAACACAGATGGATTTTTTTAAAAATATATTTTATTCTTATTGTGTCAAAGGCAAAATAAAAACCCCATATTTCAGAATGCATGTAGCATGTCTGTCTGTATGTTCTTAAATTCATTCCAGCAAACCTCGCCAGTGGAAAGTTGTGGCAGAGGTGAAAACGTGACTTGCACGCGGCGCACCCGAGAGGAGAGAGGAGCAGCGGGATGGCGGAGGGAGGTACGGCGCGGCGGTTTGGTAGACAGAAACACCAGGCCGCTCACCATACGGCACAAGCTGTGCCAATCTGTGCGCAATGAGCCTGAGAGATTTTGGGCTGGACAATAACAAACAGAGCCCCCCAGGGGGCGAAGGACAGCAAATGCCCTTAAACATAAATCTTTGCATTTCATTTTGGTTCGTTTCATTGCATTTCTCTGGACTGGGATTCCCACAGTACTTTGATAAGGGGTGAGTTACATGCTACTAAACATCACAGCTATTTAAATCAATACAGGCTGAACATTCACAGACTGTGGAAAGCTGACCGTTTTTTAGGAGGGCGATCGGTCCTGAATTTGATTTCATATTGATGGGCAGAATGATGTGCAGCAGCTTCAGCAGTTCCAGGCTTGTGGTAGATGGCATCAGATAGACTCAGTGTACTTTGTATTTCGATCAGCTTGCTTGAGGTCTGCATCAGTTTACTTGGCCAGGTCATTTCCCCCGTTGCATTGCAGTTTATCTGAATACATGCGCTCTCTCAAATGCTGTGAGTCACCATGACTAAATACAAAGCTGAAAATGTATTTGATATCTGGCTGTGCTCCAGACATACTATAAATAAAACACAAAATAATCAGAGGAAGCGTGAATGCCTGATAAGCCATTTCACTGCGCAGTTGTGCTGGGTGCCAAGTTTATTTTTTCCCACTGAGTTTAACAGCAGCATATAACCATATAACTCGTCCTAATTAGATATAGACATATTTTGATAGGAAACATTTCTTTTTAGGTTTGGTGATATGCAGATACGGTTGTGTATTTATAAGCCATTTATTTATATAAAAAATACTTGTGATGTCACAGAAAATGCTGAGAAATAATTGTGATGTCACAGACAATGCTGGAATGTGATTGTGATGCAACAGATACTGAGATATTAACAGTTTCAGGTGAAATTCTACTACTGTGAACAGCCCCTCTCAAAACCAACAGCTAAGGGTCCGTGCAGCGTAATGGAAAAAAAAAATTAGATTTGACAATTGTGTCTTCATTTTTTTTGTGAGTTCATTTATCACAATAAATAAATTCTGCTTTCAGTGGCATGTTTTAAAAATATAAATAGTGACTCATATCTATCTGTGTGCATCTGCCTGTGTATATCTGTGTGTGTAACCTGATATACTGTAGTGCTCACGTATATATTAATTCTCTCTCTCTCTCTGGCACATAATATCCCTCCTGTAAATAGATTGCTTTTAGAATAACAAAATATGATGTATTCAGAGTGTGATGCATTTAGTTACAGTCTATCATCAGTTAATTTCATCCACTAATATCCTTGGAAAGAAATAGCATACATAAAGGGTTATATTATACATAACGCTAACGCAAACGTTGAATAAATAAACGAATGAATAAATAAGTCTGTACGGTGATTATCGGGTAGGCCGACAGTGAACGCGCTGCCGTCATGGGACACCCAACACCGACAGACTGCTGCACCTTCCCAATTAACACCCAGCCATGCAATCCCTGTCAGGTCACCCTCTGCCCCCGGCCCCCCGCCCCCCGCCCCCCACGGTACGATCCGCACGCACCATGCCGCGCGCCCGTTCGCCGCTGCGCCTCGGTCCGGGCCAGTGCAGACCGCAGATATGAAAAGCATTCCTAATGAGGGTTTCTGGGGGTTAAGATTTCAAACGCGGCGCGGATATTGTATCTGCCGCTCCTTTAATATTAATTAAACTGGCGGATGAATACGGCGCCTCTAACTCCACTTAAGAGCACACCTGATAAGAGAATCAGCCATTTTGATGGCCACACGGGCATGTGAACTTATCGCACTAGTTAAGACCCTCATAAATGTAATAAGTTATTAGAGCTTAATCGTTCTTTTGTGATGGTGGAAGTACGGTTTTCCCCTCTTCATCTCAATATGGCATATTTCCATAAGTACAATGATTTTGTGCCAATTTCTAAAATAAAGGGCACTAGCTGTGGCACATTTAAGTAAAGCATTGTTCTTTTCTCTCTTTATTTCTTTTTTTCTTGGCCAGTGGGTGCTATCACAGTCTTTCCTTATGAATATTTGATGGGCTGTGTTTGTTTTTTCTGGAAGGATCTGAGATCCTCAGATTTGGAAAGGAGCGTTCCTCGTGCTGGCAGCTCCCCGGTCCACAGCGGGACCCTGATTACGGGAATTCGGGTTCCGTCCAGAGGACAGACACATTTTTGTGCTCGCAAAAGCAGACAGCGTCCAAATGTGCCCGGTGACAATAAACCTTCAATAACAGGCACGCTTCCCATCTGGGAGAGCAGGAGTCCCAGAAAAATTCATTTAACACAGGGGTTTCAGTGCAGGAGGAAAGCATGCTCCATCCCTGAACAAAACCTGTACTATTTATCACAGCAAAACTGCGGAGGAAACGTTTAAAGCAAAGGTAACGTTTTGGGGAGCTGATTCTGCTAACATCGCCGCTGGCATCACTACAGTCTCTGCCTTTCTGATAGTTATTCACTTAACAGCAGGGCGTTCAGGTCCTGGAGGCGAGACAAACGGAGCGATGACTGAGGAGCGATGACTGAGGAGATCATGGTCAGCGTTGCTCTGGTCCTCAGCTCCAGTAAATCAACCACACGGTGAGAGGAGAGTCTTAAAGCGCTGTCCCCTCCAGCAAAAATAGCCTTCATCCCCTTCATCCTCTTTCTCACAATTAGCAAACCAATCCGTCTCATCTCTCTCGGCCCCTTGCAGATGGCCTGGACGAGCCATGATAATAAACAGTGTCTGGGACAGATACTGACATCAGTGGCAGGTACTGCACTGAAAACAACACCTGATAATGGCAATATTTAATATCACTTACCAACCATAACAAAAATATAATTTCACTTTAATACAGTTAGAAAGGGAAACCAAAACCTGTGCATTATATATTCAGCACAATAATAAGTAATTTATGGACAGTTATATATAAATATTTTATGTAAGGAAATGATTCTATGTATTGTCGTAATTGGTTTAGTTGATTAATCTATATTTCTCAAAGACTGGTATGTATCTACAGAGACTGTACAAGTAATTGAATTATCACTTTCTCAAGATTTACAAACTTCATAAGAAAATGAAATTAAAAGAAGGATGTTAATGTGTATTTGTATTGGACTTAATTCAGTTTGAGTGTTGAAGAGAATATGCGGGTGAGCCGCGGTCAATTACAGTCTGAGATTATCTGCATTCACAGTTTTATTTCATTTACTGTTTAATTATTTCCTTCAATTTGATGCTTTTTACGCATTGTGCTACCACTTTGGCAGTGTAATTGATATAACCCAGCGATGTGCGTGTCATTATGACTTTGTTCAGAATGCTGAGGTTTGAATGAAGAGGTAGCTACTGCTAAATGCCAGTCACAAAAGTGGCTGTCAGTGTGAGCGAGCTCAAGACAGGCGTCCAAGGTCAAGAACATTGTTGGCAGTCTGTTTGCTGTACTAGGGACACAGAAGTCTGTGGTTACACAGGAAAAACGCATTCATTTGAATAAACCGGGACATTAATATAATTCCATTTCACTAACAGAGCACTGAGATATGTACTTAACATCAATAGCTTCAGTGAATATGAAGCTTAATAAAGATGAATATGTTTAATGTGGGCGAGCTAAACTGGACTGGAATAGGGTGTCTGCAATCCTGTCATGACACACAATGAGAGGAGTGTTTGGCCTTGCCATATTCTATGTTCTGTATTTCACACTGTTTCACATATGGGTTGATGTTGTTATTATTATTATTATTTGCAGTATTAGTAATAGTCGTATTGACTTTGATAAGCTACGGAACACCTATTATCCCACCTGGGCTATGCCATTGTATCAATTACATCAATTTAAAATGTTTGCGATATGTTTATATAATGTCTACGTACAAACGTATTTTCAATAATTCAAGTTCATTTAATACACTCTGGTCAACAGTGTAAATCCTCTGTCTTGGTGAGCACATTTGTATCGGCATTCCGCGCAGCCTGTCTTGCAATCCCAGTGGAATCTCTAAAAGTCCCTCTTAGGATGTAAGCTTGCAACCTCCTGTAGGATCCATTCCCGTGCACTGGCCTGTCTGTGTTTGAAGTGGAGCGGCTGCTCTGTTTCGCAGAGCGCCCGGGGCTGTTCGGAGGAGACGCTTTGGTGCTGTTTGTGCACATGCAGATGAGAGAGCGGCCGGGCCGTTCGGAGGAGACGCTTTGGTGCTGTTTGTGCACATGCAGATGAGAGAGCGGCTGGGCATTTCAGTACCAGGGGGATCTTTCTGAGCTGCTGCAGTGACGTTCAGCTCTCACAAACAAGACCGCGACGGTCTCGAGCTCCCGACTGCAGGGCCCTAGCCTGCTTTTTAAGATGACGAGCGAAAGTTGGCGGTGAGATTGGGGTTTGTTCAGAGCCTGCTGACACTGTGGAGGGTGTCCCCAGCCCCCTCCCCAGGTGTGAGATCGCACCAGCGAGCACTTTGAAGATCAGAGGTGTCTCTGTGACACGCGCTGCCCCGACTCAAACAGGGAGGCAGGTAAAAGAGGTCTGCGGTTGGCGGTGAGCAAAAACAGAGAAGAGGCGAAACGGCCTCCGTCCCCGAGGAACGATCAGGTGTATCCCTGCCGACGGAGATGTAATGAGAGGAAGAAAGACAAAAGACGCAACAACAAAAGGGATGTGTTGCAGAATGGGGTATAAAGGGGGCATTTTCTCAGTTTTGTAAGTGGGGCGATCTTTCTCAGACAGTATTGGGGTCCCTTAAATAAACACTCCTACTGTCAGATGGAGGGCCCCCAAGAGATGGTCCAGCTCATGAAGGGAAAAAAGAAACTGAGCCGAGTTCATTTTCATTCTTTTTATGTTTGCTTCATGTTTTCTGCCTACAATAAGAACAGAAAAAATCACACGGAAATCATGAGGAAGATAAGCGCAATGACCCCAGTCTGACATCTGCCTGTGCTGTCTGGCTCTTTGTTTCAGGGAAAAGTGAACCTCAGCAAAGCTCACCATCATGTTGCAGTACTTTCTATCATTAGGCTAGGGTCAGCTAGTGAATTTTAGTATTTTTTCCCTTTGCAATCAGAAACAACATTTAACACTTCAGATTTGCCAGTTTTCGCTACTGACACATTCTCATTAATTCTCAGCCATGCAGGGCACTTTTTTATTGTAATTATTTGTCAGTTAATCTTACTTGGAAATTGAAGGTGAATGTACATAGAATGCACAGTTCATGCCCACTAAAGGTTATAAACTATTTATAACCTATTACTTATCTGTTATAAGTCAGTACGTTTTGTGAATCCTTTAATTTCCCCACTAATGGGGGAGGGAAGGTGATCTCTGACCCCAGGTGATCTCTGACCCCAGGTGATCTCTGACTCCAGGTGATTTCTGACCCCAGGTGATCTCCTACTCCAGGTGATCTCTGACTCCAGGTGATTTCTGACCCCAGGTGATCTCCTACTCCAGGTGATCTCCTACTCCAGGTGATCTCCTACTCCAAGTGATCTCCTACTCCAGGTGATCTCTGACTCCAGGTGATCTCCCCTTTGCTTGAGCTGTCCTCGTTAGGGCAAGCAAAGCACGTTCAGGCTCCAGTAGCGGCATGGTTGTGCCACAGTAGCACTGCAGTAGCGCCACAGTAGCACCACAGTTGTGCCGTGGTACCGCCGGAGCAGCACCAGAGCACTCAGAGGGCAGTGTGTGTTCCCACAGCACCTTACAGCCACGAAACCTCCTGAAGTGTCTAGACTCCTCTTTAAAAAAACGATGGGGCGAGAGGTGACTGTCTCTAGCGCTGTGGAAAGAGAGGCTGTTTTTCTGTGAAAAGATTCGGCTGCCCCTCTTTTTGAAGGCTGGTCTCGGCCTGGCCTTGGGATTCCTCAAACCCCGTGTTTATTAGTTAATTAAACAAAATCATGCAAAAATATCAGCTATGCTCAAAGAAGATGATTAATTAAGTCACTTTGATGATGGCAGACCCAGAGTGCTGTAAATAATTTATTAAATACATTCACAGCGCATGTAAGGAAGGGCAGCTGTTTGGCTGCAGACTCACGCTGTCCAGAGTCTGTGCATCAGGGACTGAGAGGAGGGGCTAGGGAGGAAGAGAGAGATCAAAAGTAATGTATGTTTTTAAATTTAATTACTTTTACTTTCTAACTTTTTGGACGGGATTCAGTCACATACGCATTGTCTCTTTAAGGATTATTTGATTTCAGTCAAAGCAAGTGAACATGTCATTGGGAAGGTGCTCTCTTGATTGAAATACAGCATAAAGTATGATGCAAAAGTTCATTTAGATTGAGCTGGAAATGCCATTTAGGTACATTCTTTTTCAGAAGAAAAGTGAGTGTTTTAGCTGTGTGTGCTCAGGGTGAGAGGCAGCCCTCTTTTCTGGGACTGACGGCTAATTTCTCACTTTGCCTGGAAACCAACGGGACCACTTACAGGGGGACCCTTTCTGTGCTCTGCCCTGAAATACACACACACACACACACACACACACGCACGCACGCACACACACACACACACACACACACTCGCACGCACACACGCATATGCACACACATACGCACACACTCGCAAGCACGCACACACACACACACACACACACACACACACACACACACTCACACACACACACACTCACACTCGCACGCACCCACACACACACACTCGCAAGCACGCACACACACACACACGCACGCACACACACACACACACACAACGCACACACACACGCATGCACGCACGCACACACACACACACACACACACACACACACTCCTTTTTGAAACCCTGGATCTGTGGCCGGAGGGAGAGTTGTTGGTTTACGCGAGGGGAAAATAGCCAGAGCTTTCTGGAGGAGTGGGATGGGATTAGCCCCTTTGTGTGGGTCACAATGGTGGGGGGAATTAGCAGTAGTTGTAGGCACTTAAAAGAATCTCTCACTCTCCAGCTTATCCCAGATTTTGCACAATAATCATTTGAATATCAACAGTGTTTTGCAACTACGGCGCTAATGTATAAACTTCACTCTTTTAAAGACCCCCTACCCCACCCCGGCCCACCTCCTCCTACTCTCACCACCTCTTAGGAATGCCGACTCCCAGCTCACATACACGGGGTCTGTGATTTCTTCTGAAATTCAGCGCTCTTTCTCCAGTGAGTCTGGTGGCTCTGTGGGTTGTTCTGAAATTCAGCGCTGTTTCTCCAGTGAGTCTGACGGCTCTATGGGTCATTCTGAAAGTCAATGCTCTTTCCTCCAGTGAGTCTGAAGGCTCTATGGGTTGTTCTGAAATTCAGCGCTCTTTCTCCAGTGAGTCTGAGTGCTCTATGGGTTGTTCTGAAAGTCGATGGTCTTCTGGCTCTGGTGGCTCCCAGAAATGAGCTCTCTGTCCCAGCAGGAGGAAATTTGGTCAAAAACTTGGATTGTTCTTGAATTCATCAGTATGAAATATCACCTCATTGCAGTGAATGGATCCAGCTTCACTCACCCTCACCCGCCCTTACCTACAATTCCGTCCAGCTTTTGTTTCCTCACACACGGATTTGTGAGCACAAGAAAACACCGAAAGGAAGCATCAATCCAACTTGCCAATTTGAAGAAAAAACTTCTTTATGGTGGTATTACTGTCCTTCATAGTAGATATTGAATGACAATAATATTTTTTATTTAGAATATTTTATTTTTACATAGAAAACATTACTTAGCAGAGGACATATGTTCTTATTGATTCAAGGTTTTCAGTCTCTATTTTTAGAGGATAGATTTTAACAGGTTCTAAAGCACTGTCATCCCTTGCCATTACACACCACCAAACTTTTCGTGTTTGATTGAGTTTCGTTTGATTGAGTTCCTGTACAAATTAAAGTTGAGAAAAGTTGAGTGCATTTTAATTACACTACAACATGCTGAAATACCCACCTCTGATATGATAACATACTGGGGCGATATGGTGGTCACCCCTCAGCCGTACTGCGTGACCCAGCGTTCCCTGCCCCTGCAGGATTTGGGCAGCAAGCTTAATTAAGTTACATGTTTTTCCTGCCCAGATAACACTGAGTTCAGAGAAGCTGAATTTGGAGTTGGGGGAAAATGTGTAAGTGACACAAAAGCATCAGTAACATGTCCTTGTGTAGTTTTCTGGTAAGAGGGAGAGAGAGAGGAGCTAGAGGCCTGAATTACCCTCTACAGACCCCACTGCGGAGGGAGCAGAATCACTGCCCTCCCATCACAAACACACACACACACACACACACACACACACACACACACACACACACACACACACACACACACACACACACACTCTCTATCTCCCTCTCTCTCTGTCTCTCTCTCTCTGACACACACACACACACACACACACACAGGGCTTGCTGGTGTTAAGGCTGTGGATGAGGTATTGGGGAGTCAGTTGGGGGTTGGGGGGCAGAAGCTCCGGGTGGTCCCAGGTCAGCGGTCTGTGGGGTAAATCAAACAGAATGCTCTCCATCCACCAGCAGACGGACACACACTGGCCCCATGCTGCTAACAAGCCCCCAACAAAACCAATGCAGCCAGACCCCCATTTATTTACCCTTAACCGCTCATTCCACTGCATGTGTTTATTCATTTACTTACCCTTAACCGCTCATTCCACTGCATGTGTTTATTCATTTACTTACCTTTAACCACTCATTCCACTGCATGTGTTTATTCATTTACTTACCCTTAACCACCGCATTCTTTCCACTGCATGTGTTTATTCATTTACTTTCCACTGCCATTAACTGCTCATTCCACTGCATGTGTTTATTCATTTACTTACCCTTAACTGCTCATTCCACTGCATGTGTTTATTCATTTACTTACCCTTAACCGCTCATTCCACTGCATGTGTTTATTCATTTACTTACCCTTAACCGCTCATTCCACTGCATGTGTTTATTCATTTACTTACCCTTAACCACTCATTCCACTGCATGTGTTTATTCATTTACTTACCCTTAACCACTCATTCCACTGCATGTGTTTATTCATTTACTTACCCTTTACCACTCATTCCACTGCATGTGTTTATTCATTTACTTACCCTTCCAACATTTACTTACCCTTAACCGCTCATTCCACTGCATGTGTTTATTCATTTACTTACCCTTAACCACTCATTCCACTGCATGTGTTTATTCATTTACTTACCCTTAACCACTCATTCCACTGCATGTGTTTATTCATAAGTAATTCACATAACACAGCATACACCCATCTTTTCCCTTTATTCCATTTGTATTGTAAAACATTTAATATAATAGGAAAAACTGTTAATATAGTTGAGTTATTTGTGTATATCTCCTTTCAAATTTGTGATATCCACATTTAACATTAACAGCCCTTTTAGCTTACTGAGTAATTGTTACTCCCTTTAAGTTGTCCAGTCATGAGGATAAATTAATTCTTCATTTGTGTCAGATTCATTCAATGCTCTGTTGATTATCATGTTTTCCTGTTCAGAAGGCTGAGTGAGGCATGACTGGGTTATATGAAAACTGGGGAGTGCTCAAAGATACAAGCCTATTTCTGTACTGTGTCTTAGTGTAGGTTACGCACAGTGACTTTGGATAGGTTGCAGGTGAGAAATAATGAAATGCTCTGTAACAGACAGAATCAGACAGGGAAGGTGCTTTGCACTTTACAGTAATTCCCCTTTCCAGCTTTGGGATGGGAGGTGTCTGATCTGCCACGATCACAAACCCACAGAGCACATGCGAAATGGCACTCTGCTCTGTGCTGTAATATTACAGAAATATTACAGAAACACCCGTCTGATTTTACACAGATGGGTTTTATTCCTTGGCACATGGCACCAGTTATAAAGACAGTTATACAGAGAGTACAATACTATTAATGTATTTATTTTACAGCATTATTTAATTATCTTATTAGTTTGATAGATAAATATCCATTATATTACAATAAACCATACATTGAAATAAAAATACAGCAGAAAATAAAGGCACATAAGTGAACTCTGAGTGTATTTAATGACTGGGCATTAAAAGGTCCGTACCCTAAAGCAGCCAAACTCCCCATGCTGAGCACATAGTCTCAGGCCCAGGCCGGCCTACGTCTGAATCTTTTTCTTTTTTTTCCCCATCCCGAATTAAGACGTTAAGGCATTACTCCCCTTGTTGAATTGAGTGGAGTGTCTGCAGACCCGCCCCCACCACCCCAAACTCCCCCATTCAGCAGCACAATGCAGCAGCAGATGAATAAAGTTATCTGTGGGGGAGAATGGGATGGGCCCCGCTGGGGGACTTTGAGGGGCCGAGCTCCGGGTCAGGGGCCCGGCTGCTCAGAGCACAGAGAGAGACACCAGCACACTGGACAAAACAAACCCCCAGATAAAGACATCCAACATCACACCACCCAGCTCCTGTCACACACACACACACACACACACACACACACACACACACACAGATGCACAGGCACATGAACACGCACACACACCTCACAAAACAAACCTCTCAAACCCTCGGCTTTACTCATATAAACTGATTATGTTATAATTATATTACATATTACATAAAAACTGATTCATTGTTTTATAATTACATTTCATAGCAAACTGTGATTTCACTCTGTACAACAGTACAGATTTTTCTGTTCTCCGCACTGTTTCTTCCACTTTGTTAAAGGTCATTATCTGTTCCGTAAACTTTGTTCATGTTTCCTCTCTATTCCTCTCTGTTTGGAAAAGCCCCTGTTTTGTTTCTTTCACCTTGTTCATGGTTCTTTTTTGTCCACACTGTGAAAGCGTAGATCATAACTCACATTTTGTGTTTTTTAGTTTTCATGTTAATATTTCATTTACCTGTACCCATTGTTGTCAGCCTTGTTAGACACAATCATTTCAAGTGAGTTTTGCAACAATGTGTCCGTTAGTCTGTGACACTGTTATTGGCTCCAGGGAGAATCATGTTTTTTTTGTATATTTCTGTCTGCTTTTGATCCTTTTGATACAATTTACTTTAAATATCTGCAGATGCATTTTATTCTGGGTTTGGTAATGAGAGGATAGAGGCTAACCATGTCTTTCAGGTTGATTAGCGTTGACAGTGAGCGTAGATTGATACTGACAACTAAAACCAGGCAAACACTGCCACTTATTACATCACTTATTAAAGAAAAAGTGAAATAAAAATACCACAAGCAGTTAAATGCCGGCTTTAGGGCTTTTTATTGCTTTAAAACATTTGGGGTGAAGTTGCTGTGTGATATTAATAAAGAAATAGATATTGAGGCAGAGATTATCTGGGCTGACAGCACATCAGGGGTGGTGCAGAGAGGCAGAGAGTTTGGGTCTGAAGGGGTTAGTTGGATGAAAAAGGGGCCACGTTATTAGGAGCCAGTGGTTCATCTTTCGCCGTCTGCAGCGGCACCGCCGCCGCTAAAGATGTGCGACCCGCACGGATGGGTTCAAAGCCAATTTCCATGTTAAAACCGTGCTGTAAGAGCGGCCCGCGAGCCCGCGTCCCCCCGCCTGTTTGAACACGCGCCTCCGTGTAACAGGGAGGGAGATCCATGTAGCGCCGCACCAGAACAGCGGCGTCTCAGCGCTGATCGTCTGTTTTCTTTTCAAAGCCCTTGAGCTTGAATATTAAAATGAGCGATAAACAGCCATAATCACGCCAGCGCTTTGTGAGGGGAAATCGTGGCTGTGTGTTTGTGCGTCTTACATTGTCCTCAGAGCCTGCCGCCTCCTCATTAACAGCCGCTACATCACGCGCTGTCGCTCGGAGCTCTGCAATGAAACATGTTTAGCTAAGGGCCAGAACTGTCTCAGGTACTCTAGTGCTGTTACTCACCTGCCAGTCTCTTCTCTCTCTGTCTGTTTCCCCATTTGATTGCCCAACATTTGAATTTGTGCCAGGAGTTTAAAGTCCTGCCAGGGAATAAGTGAGCAGAATAATCACTGAGGTTTTTTGTTTTCCTGTGTTTTTCTGCACCTTGAACATCAAGCCCTGAGGCAGATGTGCTTATCAGACTCCAACATCTCCCAGACCACAACACAGAACACAGAGCAGCAGCACACAGAACACAGAACACAGAGCAGGCACACAGCACACAGACCACAACACAGAACACAGAGCAGCACACGGCACACAGACCACAACACAGAACACAGAGCAGGCACACGGCACACAGACCACAACACAGAACACAGAGCAGGCACACGGCACACAGACCACAACACAGAACACAGAGCAGGCACACACAGACCACAACACAGAACACAGAGCAGGCACACAGACCACAACACAGAACACAGAGCAGGCACACAGAACACAGAACACAGAGCAGGCACACGGCACACAGACCACAACACAGAACACAGAGCAGGCACACGGCACACAGACCACAACACAGAACAGAGAGCAGAACACAGAACACAGAGCAAGCACACAGAAAACAGAACAGTAACATGGAAAGCAGAACAATGGTATGCAACACAGAGCACATTGTGCACAGAAAACTAACATTGCACTTAGAACCTTAACATGAGATACAAAGCAGTAACACAGAACAGATCACTCAGAACTCAATGAACACAGAATGAAAGGCCAGGAACCGCTCTCAGAGCGAAGAGGGATAACTGTGTATGCTTCCTCACAAAATGATGCAGAGGATTAGAGTTTTTTATCCTGTCAAAGCGGATACATCAGGCACTGATCCAGAGTGGTCCTCAACATCACCATTATCATCACCATCATCATCACCTTCATCATCATCTTCATCATCAACACCATCACCATCATCACTCTTATCAGCTCATCAGCGATCACCCTCCTTCCCTCTCCCACTCTCTAGTGTTATCTGTCCCTCTCTCCTCACCTGCTTTCTGCCTGGTGGATAGAAATATATATCCGATTTTTATTACACTTTATGAATTCATAACCAGCCCCCCCACACGCACACACACACACACACATGCACACACACATGCATGCACACATCTTCTATGAGTGACAGTGTGCCCATGGCAGCCATTGCAGTTGCGGTGCTGCTATCACCAGTCGTCCACCCCCACCCACACACCCCACCCACTGCCCTCTCCCCCCACCCTGACCTGACTGCGATTGGTAATGCCACCTCTCCTGTCCTGCCTCTAATGATCTAGTGGGGGCCTGAGACAGGCTGGTGGCAGGGTGGGGGGGTTTTTTAATATAGCTCTCCCCCATGTCCGTGGCGGTTTGCGTGCAGCGGGTCAGGCACACAGAGAGGCTGTATCTGCCCCCATCTCACTCCACAGAGCCAGCCCTGCTGTCTGTGCCATGCCGTTCTCTCTCCTGATAAGATGATCTTTTAAAATTACACACTGGGGTTTTTTCTGCTGCTAAATACTGTAGACTGTCATTAATACCTGAATAGCGTGAGAGAGAGGGAGAGAGAGCTGAGACTCTCCATTCTAGCAGCGCTCATTAGACAGGAGATTAGCCCTTGTGCGCTGATGTCTTTTTTAAAGCACTCACATTTAAAAAGTTTATAAAATGTGACACGGAAAAGGGGGCAGGTGTTTTCCCTCCCGTGTGTCTCTCTGTTCAGCAGGGCTTTAAGACAGGCAGACCCAGGGAACAATCAGCTATGGACTCCATATGAATCATTATAAATGAGCGTTGTGCTGAATGACCAGCTATGGACTCCATATGAGTCATTATAAATGAGCGTTGTGCTGAATGACCAGCTATGGACTCTATATGAGTCATTATAAATGAGCGTTGTGCTGAATGACCAGCTATGGACTCCATATGAGTAATTATAAATGAGCGTTGTGCTGAATGACCAGCTATGGACTCCATATGAGTCATTATAAATGAGCGTTGTGCTGAATGACCAGCTATGGACTCTATATGAGTCATTATAAATGAGCGTTGTGCTCAATGACCAGCTATGGACTCTATATGAGTCATTATAAATGAGCGTTGTGCTGAATGACCAGCTATGGACTCTATATGAGTCATTATAAATGAGCGTTGTGCTGAATGACCAGCTATGGACTCCATATGAGTCATTATAAATGAGCGTTGTGCTGAATGACCAGCTATGGACTCTATATGAGTCATTATAAATGAGCGTTGTGCTGAATGACCAGCTATGGACTCCATATGAGTCATTATAAATGAGCGTTGTGCTGAATGACCAGCTCTGGACTCCATATGAGTCATTATAAATGAGCGTTGTGCTGAATGACCAGCTATGGACTCTATATGAGTCATTATAAATGAGCGTTGTGCTCAATGACCAGCTATGGACTCCATATGAGTCATTATAAATGAGCGTTGTGCTGAATGACCAGCTATGGACTCTATATGAGTCATTATAAATGAGCATTATGCTAAATGGCTGTCTCCAAAACAAATAATTCTGCTGAGTTTTTCATCCCCAATAAAAAAAAACCCTTTATTTTGAATTACCTTAGTTTTTAAACATGTGCTTCAAATTTAAGATTTACATTTGTATTTTCTTTTGGTCTTGGGATTTCAAGCATCAACAAAATTCTGTCCAAATGACATAGTGCTATATGGGAGAGGCATTCGTTTCAATGTATTTATTTATTCATTTATTTGCAAAAATAAGAAATAAAGTTTTGGACTTAAATACCTTAAAAAGGGGGTTGCAGTACTGTGCTGAACACATATTGTCCCACAGATTAAACATCCATCTCCCAAATACTCTTTAATCTGGAAATGAAATGATCTAGAATACCCTCCCCAGAATGCAGACACATATAGAAATGGCCTATAATTTTGAAAAGCATGTATTTTATACTATTATTATAAAATACATACAAAGTGCTGCATTGAAGAAATAATTGTGTTAAACAGTTTTTAAAAAGTTTTGCATTTGACATTTATATTACTCCAGTTCAGCATAAATTGGAGAGATTAAAGATGTGTCTAACGTAATAGTTACGGCAGAACTGAATCTGGAGGCTGTTTTCTGTCAGCCAGCCCATGAGGATGCTGTGCCAAACAGAGCTGGGCGGAGATAAAGAGCAGAGCTGTTTAACTGTGCACTCACAGCACATTGTCCTTCACACATAGTATTTACTGAGACAAGCTGAGTTTCATTTCCTCTTTGTTTTTTGACAACTTGTGTGTGAAAAGCGTGGATGAATATTATTTTTCTGGTTTGTACAGCTGTGGAATCATGTTCTCCTGCTGGGAAATATTGAGATTTTTTTGTAATACATATTTCTCTTTCTGATGTTACATCTTGGGCACCCTGTCTGTCATGTCAGCACTTGAAAGCTTTCCACATAATTAGAAGTGCTCAGAATAAATGTGCGGCCTGAACGGTGACCTTCCGCAGCTCAATAAGAATAAAAAATGTGTTTTATAGAAATCATGTCATTGATTCTTGCGATTCATATTCACTTTAGAGAGCTACTTCCACATGATAAATAGAATATAGAGTTGCATTAATTTTTTTTTTAGTTTTTACAATACCTTGGAAAAAAAGGAACATCAAAAAGCACAATGAATGTCAGCCTGAGTTGTACTATTTAAATATTAATATTACATTGGGATATGAAACATGAAAAAAAATATTTTTAATATTAAGTATTTTTGAAGGATTGCCCTGATGAATGTAACTTATAAAGTGATAGAAGCACATAATCTGTAATTATATAATAAGAGAATAATCATTTATTATTATATTATTGTATTATTATTATTATTACTATTATTATTATTAACAACAACAATAATAATACTAATAATAATATCATGAATATTATTATAAAATACGCTTTCAATTTAATCTTCCTTCACTGTGTACAGACAATAATATTTTGACTGCAAAATTTACTATCCTATAATGCCGACTTTTAAAAAAAATCTTAAATCTTTAAATATCCATTAATAGGGAGCTGAAGTAATTTTCTTCAAATCTGTGCTCATATACATGTGTGCAGCATTTCAGGAATTTGGCTGTGAGGCAGATTTATGTATTTTAGCCCTTCATTACTCCTCTTATTATGTATTTCTAAATGAATCTTCATTTTGCAACTGACAGCTTATCGTTTCTGAAAACATGCTGATAAAATTAATTTCATCAAGATGAGCCCAATTTCCCCCTCCATTACTGACTAATAAATACTGCTCCTGATTCTTCAATAACTAATACTGGCCAAATTCAGCCCCATTATTCAATAACTAATACTGCTCCTGATGGCCAAATTCAGCCCCATTATTCAATAACTAATACTGCTCCTGATGGCCAAATTCAGCCCCATTATTCAATAAATATTAACAAAACAACGCAGATGCGAGTCCTTTTTTTACATTACAGCTGATTTTTTCTTTTTAGTATTGAGCTTTTCCGGTTAAATGTTCGTGTGCGGTACACTGATTTACCTCCTCCAGATGTGAACTGGAGGATTTAGATTTAGATTTTTAGATTTAGATTTACTTTCCACATTCAGACAAACATTTTTGCACCGGCTTCACAGATACAACAGATACAATAAGATGGGGCATATGATTTACTAAAACCATGTCTGTAATTTACTAATTTACAGTAACTGTAAACTATAAACCAATATATATATATATATATATATATAAACTAATAACTGTAGTATACTAGTATGCTGTCAATTAAAGCAGTGTAATTATAATGCTATGTCGCTGGTGTGACCAAGAGAAGATACAATTAAAAAAATAAAAGTACAGGTTTACAATCATATGCTTTCTTTGATGTTGTCCTAAATATTGCCTAATTAATGTAGGGGCTAATGAGTGCTTTAGGAAGAGAGGGACATCTCCCCAGGTGGACAGAGGGGGTTCTGAGAAGGGATGGGCCCTGGCTCACCCTGGGGGGCACTCCTGTGTCCACCCCCCAGCGAGCGCACCCCATGGGCAACAGTACTACCCACATGACCCTTGGGGGGCCAACCGGTGCCCAGATACTGCTCAGCTCTGGGTCTGCCCAGATACTGCTCAGCTCTGGGTCTGCTCACAGCTACTGAACACCGTTTGGAAGAGTGCTGTGACTCAGGTAAAATTAACCATAAACAGCCATAAACAGCCACTGTGTTTAACAGAAAACAGCATGAGAACAAAGACAAACGTTTCATCTGTCTAACAGGTAAAATTAACCATAAACAGCCATAAGCAGCCACTCTGAATACAGGTAAAATTAACCATAAACAAGCATAAACAGCCACTCTGAATACAGGTAAAATTAACCATAAACAAGCATAAACAGCCACTCTGAATACAGGTAAAATTAACCATAAACAAGCATAAACAGCCATTCTGAATACAGGTAAAATTAACCCTAGAGCATGATGGCTACTCTCAATGCAGTCATCGATAAATTATGGCAACATAACATATTTTAAATAAATAAATAAATATCAAACATATAATTTGTATATCTTATAATTTAGATCACCAGTACATGAAATGTATGTTTCTCCTTTTTTTGATAACGTTGCATCTTAACATGCAACTAAAACAACGGTTACAGTGCGTCGTTCCTTTTGATTTACATTTTAGTGACTCTTTTCAAGTTGGGCCATACTGGAATTAAGCATATAAGTAATTGAGTAGTAAATTACATTTTTGTGTTTTGTCACTGCAGCGCTGGGAGCAGTTGCATTATGTCTGGTTGTCCGTCTTTGCTGTACTAATTGACATATTTATTTCCAATTAATTTATCCCGCTTTGTAAACAAGTGTATCAGCTTGCTTGTATTTAAACTAAATGAAGCGAATAAGCAAAGGATGTTTTTCATTTGGCTTCTTCTTTTTCTGAAACTGTTATCCATAAATATTCATGAAATGGAGGCTCAATCCTTGAATAAAGTAACATTTTATTTGAATGCCATTTTCTGAGCGCATGTTTCTGCGGGGGCCGAGTTCAACAGGCAAACACCGGCTAACGTTTTGAAACAATGAGGATGGGAGCTAAAGTTCATAGCCAGAGATGCTCGATGGCTTTTCGCTTCCTCTCTCTCTTTAGTCAGAGTGCAGATTTCACTCCCAGTCTGGGCTTCGGTCGACCAAATGACACCATTCTGTTTAATACTCTCACTTATATTTTCCACAGTATCTGTGTAAAATTCAATTAGTTGCACTACTTGTTCAAGAGACAGGCCTCAATGTGCACGTGCTGCCTCTCCACTGCGCCAGTATCAGTCTGCTAATGGTCATGTAGCATGGCTCAGCCATTAGCATGTGTTGGATTAAAAACCACAGAAGTGACATTTCTGTGATATCTCTCTCTCTATGCAGGTTTGAACAAAAGGAGTTTTCTTTTGTTTCTGCATGGGTTGGTGGAGTTGTGTAGTGGCATGTTTATAGCAAGATCCCAGGATAACAACGCCCCAAATAATCAGAAAATGAAATCACAGAGAAATAATTTGATTATTATTATTATTATTTTTTGATACAGTAAAAATGTCGAGGGCACGGCAGGTCGTTATAAACCCGGATAGACCTCAGACTGTGGAGACACAGTGTGCTTGGGGCATGCAAATTTAAGCAACTGTTTCTTTTATTTTCTTCTTATTCTTTACTGTCATATACAAAGTGCATGACAGCTTCAGAATTTAAATAAAAAAGGAGACAGACAGATAGACAGACACAGATAAAAATGAGACAAAACACAAGTAAAATTACCAAAAATAAAGATAAATAATGGAAAAGTTTTTTTTTTGAAAGGAAATATAAAGAAGTATGCTGTGGGCTGGGCTGTGAAAGGTTGTGCCCCTGAGGCTCTGTGAGAGCCACACACTGTGCGGGCGGCCCTCCTCTCTCACCATTTAACGCTGCACACTGTGCACCTTCCCTGGCTGTGCCAACTCCCTTCTCACTTCCCCTTTCCTACCTGTCACTTCACTTCACTTAACAAAATCATGCTATTTAATTAAATTTTGATCATAAAAAAACACTACAACATTAATGTGGTTACACTTTTTAAGTTAAGATTTAGGTTAAGTGCTGTTTTTGCCCTGATGTTAATTTAGAACCAATCAGGATGCAGTTAACATGGGCCGCAGTGCGACGTTCTGATTTGGGGGTGCTTCCCAAAATCATTCATGACAGTCAGTGGCAATTAAATGTGTCCTTGGTATGAATATGAATATGTATTGTGTGAATATTGTTTTTAAAGAATGCATAATTGCTGCCCACCACTCTCATATGTCGACGCTTTGCTTTTAAAAGCCAATTATTTGAACCAGTTCCTCATTTTATCAGATTCAACAAGTCAGTGTTTCTGAGCCTCGTGGGAGCTGGGCTGTGAGAAAGGACCATTACCAGAATGAATCTTAATGTACAAATACATTCATGTTTAAATAATAAATATTTATCACACAGATAATAAAAAGAGCACAACGATCTCCCTCCACAAAAATGTGCAGGAAATCCACACAGGCAAGGTTGGACGGAGGAAAGTTCTGGAATGTGTTGGACTGCCTTGCCTTGGAGAGGAGAGTTTCTCTTATCTGGAGATACATGATTTGGCCTGCCCAAGGTGAGAGAGAGAGAGAGAGAGAGAGCGAGAGGCGAAGAGAGAGAGAAGCTATAGCTACCACTGTAGTCTCTTACTACATGTGCTAGATACAGATAAGCCCGTTTTATTCAAACATGTGTATGAAAGGGGGAGAGGAGTCCGCTGTCAGAGCTGGGGTGGAATCAGGATTAGATCTGCGTGGCTTTTTTAAGAGAAATGAGGAGACTCTGAGGAGCAGATTTGTCAGCTCCTCACAGACTGGCCGTTCAGTTGGGCCTGTATCTCAGAGAGGTATTGCAGCAAAGCCTAAAACATCTGCAGCCCTGTTTCCTCAGGTTTTCTGCCAAGATATTCAGCGATATCACCAAGCTCCTCCATATTTAAAGCAGGCAGACAGCGGCAGCATGCAGCACACAGTCAGCACAGAGTCACAGCACAGCGTGACACGGGATATTTCTGCTCTCTCTCTGTTTATGACAGAGGCACTGTGCTGTCCATTTCTGGCAACAAACACTTATACTGCATGCGCTGATTTGATTGGCTCATGAACTCATTAAATGGTGAAATTCCAATTGAGGAAATGTGCATGACAGATCTATACCCATGATGCATCCTGAAAGGAATTCTCAGCTCCCCTATAGCAAAACCAGCAGCAGCAGCAGCAGCAACGATAACAACAACAACAGTAATGACAACAATACAAGTATTACAATTATTTCTATAAATACCTATTATTATTATTATTATTATTATTATTATTATTATTATTACGATTATTATTATTATTGTTATTATTGTGGTTGTTGTTGTTTCTTTAGCAATCGTAACAATGGTAGCACATTTATTCTAAAGTATTTACGTATATTGATCATTAATTATATGCTGTTAATAATAAATAGTATTATTATATTATTATTATTGTTGTTATTATATTTATGTCTGTCATTACAAAGAGAGCATTCCCTTATAATAAAAGAATTTCTGAAAGGATTTCTGCGAGAACTGAGAGAGAGAGAGAGAGACAGACAGACAGAGAGAGAGAGAGAGAGAGAGAGAGAGAAAGGTCTTTCAGACCTGGGTCAAGTGTCTCTGGAATGTTTTAACTCTTTACATGCCAATAACATAAAAAAATAAAAACTCAGAGCCCTATTGCTGTGTTTTCCAACAGCATTCATTCCAAACTACACATATTTTGATTTCTGAATATTGGGGAAAATTTATAGAATAAATAAATGTGTCAGTAATTTGCTGAATTTTTGGGGGAGTCCCCAGCGCAGAGTTTGGGGTTTTGTTGAGTGTGATTGTTTGACTCGGGGCTGAACTTTTATGATGGAACAATTGTAAGTAAAAAAAAAGCAACAATTCATATTGTTATTTAATTTTAACAGAAATAAGAAATCCCAACCATATTCTGAGGATATCTGACCTGTGTTCTTAGTGATGTTAACATGTTGTGTCATGGATCATGGTGTTCCAATTGAGAAACAGACTGAACATATCATGTATCTAATTTCTCCAGCAACATTATAAAAAATTAATATTTGTTCCCTGGAAAGACACTTTGGCTGTCTAACTGGTTAGTGGATAGCTTTTTTTGTAGTGAAGCTGTCATCTGGTCTGTTTTAGGCACACACAGGGTTTGGGCTTCATTCATTTTAGTTGCCGTATCTACAAGCTTCAGTCCTGTAGACTGGGGCTGCTCATACAGGGATGGATCTGCGCAGAAAACCTCCCTCTGCAGCAAAACCCTCCGATAAAAAGCAGCAGCTGCAGCCAAAGCTCTGCAGATCTGGAATCAGTTTGGCCACTTTGAAATCAGTCTAGCAAGGATTACGATGCTCAGAAGGTCATCCCGCATCCCAGTAAATACTCCCATCTTCCAAACACAGGTTGACTGAAATTTTTACTCAAAATAATTTTGAAATGTTTCCATGGGCCTTAGCTAGATTGTGATTCTTTTCATTTAGAACAACATTTTTTTTTTTTTGTAAAAGCTTTTTTCCCCATGCCAAAAATCTCATTTTAGAAATGTCTTTAGCTATGTATAGATTAAGGTTAAAAAAATGGCTTTTTATTCCTCTGTTGCATGTTTGTCTTTGCGTACATAGATTACTGCCATGCGGAAATCCTCTCAGAGGACCTGGTCTCAGGGAGCCATTCCCATGGAGATGAATAAATAAATAAGTAAATAAATAAATAAATAAATGAGAAGGTAAATGAATAAATAACATACTTTTCAAATTTTATAGGCATTAAAAAGTACAGTGATCAAAAAAATTAAAGCCAGGAATATTATTCTAATTCCTGCCATTATATATATACAACATATATTTATTTATATAAATTAAATTCAATAAAAAAAACATGAATGTGAATATCTGGAGCAGAAAATATCTGTTTATTAGTCTCCATTTGCATGTTGTGGAAATAATCTGCTGTTAATGTATTGTTTTGCAGCACGATGGTTTATGTGTAATATATGGAATTGTGTCATGGGAAGGTACCTAGGAGCCCATATAATGTCACATGTCACAAATGCCATATTACACACGAACAATTTAATGGCAGTTGTACCATAGTTAGCTATAACCATACTGACAGAAACATGTAATTTCCAAGCTGTGGGAACTAAAAAAAATAAATAAAACAAAATCCTCATTTTATGTCTCTCCAACAGCCCATCAGAATGTGGCTAACATTTGCTTTTGCTAAAACCTAAAAAGGTAAAATAAAAGACAAATAGCTGAGTGTGCAATTGGAACATCACATTTAAACGATCTCAGGTGTGTGTACTATTGCATTCATAAAGGAGGTATGTGCCATTTATGACTGAAATATGTGTCGAATAATATGGTTGGATTTATTTCTGTTCTTATCGCCATGCTACTCTTGTTTTATATTGCTTTGATTCCTTTTTGGTTAATATTTTATAATTCAATAGGGAGACAGAATTCCCATTGCCTGCAAACTAGAGAAGACAAGCATTATACATTTATGTAATAACTTTCACACAGTTGCATTACACAGTTGGTTAGTATGTATGTATTATTGTTATTATTATTTTGTTGTTTATTTTCTTGTCGCTGTTGTTTTTTTTTATTAATGGTAATATTAATATTAATGTTATTATTATTTTTAAGGCTGTTAAAGCATTTGTCCCTCCCAGCCATACACAGTGGAAATGAGCTCGTGGAGGCTGGAGAGTGGGGGGGTTTGGATGGGGGGCATTATGGATTCTCTGCATGCTCCTCCTGTCTGTCAGCGCAGCCGCTGTGTAATGGATCGCTTTAATAACCAAATCAAGACTAAAAAATCCTTCACTAATAGACTTTGGTATCTAAAGTTTTTTTCCTTCTTCCTCTTCTAACTCTACCCCTCACCGATGTGACCCCGCGCCTTCAATACGGCAGTCATTTCCCCAGAAATGAAACGTTATTCTGCGTGTTAACCCCCGCGGCGTGTTTCATTGTGAAGGCTGATTAATAAGCTTTATTGGCGTTTCCCAGAGCGCGATCGGCGCCCCACCCCCCCCCCCCACAGATCCCTGCGTGGGGGCTTTTACAAATGGGGGGTCCGGGGGATATCAGCCCAGCATCTGCTCCACATTACACAGCGAGCAGCAGCCCCCACAAACAGCCACTGCTGAGCAGCTCTGCTCCACATTACACAGCGAGCAGCAGCCCCCACAAACAGCCACTGCTGAGCAGCTCTGCTCCACATTACACAGCGAGCAGCAGCCCCTGCCACTGCTGAGCAGCTCTGCTCCACATTACACAGCGAGCAGCAGCCCCCACAAACAGCCACTGCTGAGCAGCTCTGCTCCACATTACACAGCGAGCAGCAGCCCCCACAAACAGCCACTGCTGAGCAGCTCTGCTCCACATTACACAGCGAGCAGCAGCCCCCACAAACAGCCACTGCTGAGCAGCTCTGCTCCACATTACACAGCGAGCAGCAGCCCCCACAAACAGCCACTGCTGAGCAGCTCTGCTCCACATTACACAGCGAGCAGCAGCCCCACAAAACAGCCACTGCTGAGCAGCTCTGCTCCACATTACACAGCCAGCAGCCCCACAAACAGCCACTGCTGAGCAGCTCTGCTCCACATTACACAGCGAGCAGCAGCCCCCACAAACAGCCACTGCTGAGCAGCTCTGCTCCACATTACACAGCGAGCAGCAGCCCCCACAAACAGCCACTGCTGAGCAGTTCTGCTCCACATTACACAGCGAGCAGCAGCCCCCACAAACAGCCACTGCTGAGCAGCTCAGCGCCCCACACCTCCTCATGGGCCTGGCTCACAATAGGCTCTGATGGGCTCGGCCCAAAAACCCTTTATCACCAGGACAGGGTTCAGGTCAAGTTGGGGGATTAGATACAAGTTAAAATACTTATTATTTTCATCTGTGCTCATATATATAGACACATATATAGACACTAAAAAGTATTTAATCTTCCCCATCTGATACTGCACTGTTACTAAAGCGGTATATATTTGGTGTTACAAATAATATATACACTAAAGGTGTACAATTATATATATTTTTTGTTTTCATTTGAATTTTTCCAACAAACAGATGCTGTCTTGCGTGGTTCAGCCTTCACCCATGATAATAGTGAGTGCTGAGAGAAGCAGCTGGACTCCTCCCAGCATGTCTTCTTTGTCTTCAAGCTACCTGTGTTAGCTTCACAAAAGGATCTAAGGGCCGGGTGTTTCAGTGCGGCCGTTACTGGGGTACGACTCTACAGTCTGGAGTGGGACTCAGAGCACCGTGTTCATGGAGGATGTTGTCATAGAAAAATTAAAATATGAGCGGAGCGGAGGGCACTGAGGTTTTGAGGGTCATGTGATCAGTCCTTGACCTCTCCCATTGGCCAGTCATAGCCTTTCCCCTCGCTGGCCAGTTGGTCGCCGCGTTGACACACCAGCTGTCCATTATCCCTGTTTTTTTTCGCTTTCTTTCTAAAGCTTGAATGAAATTACTCTCAGCGTTTTTCCACTCAAACCTTCATCCTGACACCAGGCATGACTTTCTCCCTGCTATGCTACCACAACAGGTTGCTTTTCTGATGAAAAGTGCGCCAATTACCCAATCGTCAATGGAAGGGACTCCCTAATTTACCCTTTCTCCCCAGTTTGGAATACCGCAGCGGAGTACCCGCTTCCCTTAGTTGGCATTCTCAGGCAGACTGCAAGCATGTGAGGACCTGAAAATTCACTCTTACGCAAAGACACGTGGACTGTCCTGTTTACCGTAGTACTTTCTCCCTGGGCGTGTCTTTGGCTAATTAGAGGCCCACTTGGGCAGATATCTTACTGATTTTACTAAAGATAACTGTTGTGTTTTCCACATTTATTTTTACACAAAACTACTGACAGTTTGCCTTTCTGTTGAGTCGCTTCATTCCATGCTTAACCTGCAGGTCTGTTTTTCAAAGGAAGTAAATGAAGAAGGACACATTGGCAGAAACGCTGTGTGAAGGGGATTAGATCACAACGTAAGCTGACAAAAACTATTTAAAAAACACACAGAAGGAAAATTCAGAAAACTGAAATGTGGAAAAAAAACAATTAAAAATTACTAAAAACATGATTTGAAAAATTCAAACAAGTGAGGCGTATCAGTGGCATATTACATAACAAGCATTAACAGGAGAAAGCAGCCGAAAAAAAACAAAACAAAATGCAAAACAAAAACGAGATAAACTGGATGATAGAGGGAGACTGATGCTGGAAGCTGAGGAGCCCTGAAGGAGCGTAAGAGGAGACGAAGCAGGCAATGGGGGCCGACACAGCGAGCTCTCCTCCCCAATCAAACGCACAGAGCACCGTCAGAGCCACCCCAACGGTAAGGGAAGCAGCCTATTACCGTCACGCCTCGCTGCTGTCACTTACAGCGGTGCTGCTAAGGGGGGGCTCTCTGCCTGATTATTACAGACAGACTGAGCCGTAGTTTGATTGACACTTCAGTAGGTTTTTGAAAAGGCGGAAAGAAAAAAAAAAACCCGCAAAAGCAATTGTTGGCCATTGCATCTGTGTCAGTCTATTACTGTCCCTCTCGGTTAATAATGGGCTGCTTCTGCACTGGCAGATTACAGGGACCGTGCTTCCCAAAGCGCTTTCTCTCTCTGACAGACAGACAAGAACCCCGGCCCTGCCTCCTCCAGTGCCTTCTGCTTCCTGACAGCAGATGTGCTCTGACCCCGGAGTCAGCTGCAGTGCTGGGTACCACGCTACAGGCTGCGATACACAGAGCTACGCACTGACATACAATGCACAGCATGCTAACCATGCTACATATCATTGTATACCATGCTACAGGGTACGCTACACCAAGCTATACACTGACATACATTGTACAGCTTGCTAGCTATGCTAAATACCATCATAAACCACACTACATGCTACGCTACACTGAGCTGTGTACTGACATGCAATGCACAGCATGCTATGATAACCATGCTACATAACATGACACAAACTGTGTTATGCTTGGAACACATGCTGTGATACACTTCATAACATGTTATGCTAACCATGCATCTACATACTACACTAACCATGCTACAACACAACATGTTTCAAGCAACACTACAACACAAACTGAGGTTCACTACACAGCATGCAATGCTGGGCCACTGTACACCAGACTATATAACCAGTATGAACACCATAGAGTTACTGATGCTTTTTTTCCAATGTGTGTAGACATAATAAATAGTTTGGAGAGGCATTTAAAATCATATACATACATATAAAGTATACATATATGTATACATATATAATTATATACATTTTCATGATAAACCCTCAATTAAAAGTTAATTTATGCAATTGACAGATCTATAATTGCAAGAGAAATTAGCTTAACTTATTATTTAGCTAGCTTAGAGGTGCAACCACATATTTTCCTTTGATAATAGCAGTGTTGTTCATCAGTGTGTACTGACTACAGTGAAATCATAAGGTCACTTTTTTCTATCTCTGCATTCCATGAATTGTAAGGGGAAAATAGAGTCTTAAATCTGCTGTGGGGGAAAAATAAACAAACAAACAAATGAACAAACAAACAAACAACGGACACAAAACCCACATTGACAAACAACAGAACCACCACAGAACCAGTGGGTAATAAACAAAGCAATGTGTTCATGTTTACAGCTATCAGATCTGTCCCATAGCGCATTCACTCAGAGTGAAAAAGGGGAACGCAAACCCAAAGATTTGAAACTTTACATGCAGTGAACTTTGCTCTGGCATTAGCCTGCGTCTGGTCTGAGAGTGAAGATAGCTTTCAGGCAACATGGCGGTGCCTCTTCCTGATCTATTCAGTAATCACTAGAAACGGTCTTTTCATTAGTGTAAATATTGTACTTACTTCCCTAGATCGAATAATTCAAATATAATCACGGGTGAAATATTTACACACATTTAATTCGCTCAGCAAATACAGAGCTGTGATCAAGCTGTGCACCAATGTGTGATGAAAAAACCTGAAAATATCCAAACTAATAAAGAAGGTGTGTAGCAGGTTATATTCACTAAGGAGAGGAGCTCACCTTAATAAAAATGTATTTTCTTGGCAGAGTTTGTCTTGCAGTTATTTTTTTTTTAAATGAGCTTTTTGCTGAAAAATGAGGATATCACATCAGAGATGGCACGATGCATTTTTGGTCAGGGCTGTGCTGTCATTAGTTTGATCCCTTGTGCATGCAAAAGTGTGTGTGTGTGTTTGTGTGTGTGTGTGAGTGTGTGTGTCCAGTGTGTGTGCGTGAGTGTGAGTGTGTGTGTGTGTGCGTGTGTGTGTGTGTGTGTGTGTGTGTGTGTGTGTGTGTGTGTGCGTGAGTGTGAGTGTGTGAGTGTGTGTGTGTGTGTGTGTATGTGTGTGTGTGTGTGTGTGTGTGTGTGTGTGTGTGTGTGTGTGTGTGTGTGTGTGTGTGTGTGTGTGTGTGTGTGT
Source organism: Albula goreensis (assembly GCA_022829145.1). Classification (NCBI taxonomy): domain Eukaryota; kingdom Metazoa; phylum Chordata; class Actinopteri; order Albuliformes; family Albulidae; genus Albula; species Albula goreensis. Next base: position 1,891,707 of record CM040755.1, on the reverse strand, counting down.
GTGTGTGTGTGTGTGTGTGTGTGTGTGTGTGTGTGTGTGTGTGTGTGTGTATGTGTGTGTTTGTGTGTGTGTGAGTGTGTATGTGTGTGTGTTTGTGTGTGTGTGTGTGTGCCAGTGTGTGTGTGTGTGTGTGTGTGTGTCCAGTGCGTGTTCTTGAAGGATCTCTCTGCTCTTTTCATGCGAAACGCCAGCCCTTCCTCAGACCCTGTGGCTGCTATAGCTACGCAACGCAGTGATTGGACCATTTCAAGCATGAATTGTGGCGAAGTGCACACCCGTCACCAAACCCACGGCCATTATCTGGGTGAAAATCTTTTTGAAAAGGGAAAGCTTTCATTTGTGTCTCTTCTCCTGAAGTAGAATTATTGATTGTAATAGGAGAAAATTCCCCATTTTTATATTACCACACTGACCACAATCAAAAGAGAGAGAAAAGGCAAGTACATTTAAGAGTCTATTACACACAAGCCAGAGACCGCATGTCAGTCCAACACTATTTCGGAGAGCAAACACGGCACCAAGCTCCACTTTGATTCTGATCCCATCTTTGCATTAGAGAGAGACTCAGTGATCTTCTGAACTGACTAATTAAATGTGGTTTGTAATTTTATTATATTACAATAAAGTAACAGGTCTCTGCTCCAACCATAACGTGCAGAATGACCCCAATTATCTGACAGTAAGGTGTATGGAATGGCGTTCTGTTTAAACTTAATTAAGAGAAAATATGGCGGATATAAAGTGAGGTTTATTATTCCCTCTAGTCCGCCCTCTCTTCTTAGGTTCTCAAAGAAAGAAATTAAATATTAAAAAGAAAAATGGCAGATTTTCGTCAAAACAAAAGTGACAATCACCTAATGAGACTCCTTAGTGATGTTAATGTATGCAAATTTTATTAATTACAGACACCTATCCTTTATCTGTGCCATTTAGTGACCGAGCAATTAAAAAAATGACAATCCCAGCCATCAACCCATTGATGAGAAAGAGAGAGAGATGGAGAGAGAGAGGGAGACAGAAAAGAGCAAACACAATCAAAGCCACTGCAGGCATTGCTAGATCCCCCTCTCCAGACCTGAGGCCTTATTGTGGGCCTACAGGCCTGTTTAAAGCCAGACATTTCCAGTTGATCACCAATTAACCTGATTTGTTGCCTCTGTGGTGGAGGTGTCATGTGACTTTGAGGCTGTGTTTACTGGCGTTTGATTGGACAGAAGGAGGGAAGAGGGCTTTCCTGGTGAGGTTTCGGTTTATATTCATTTCAACCAACTTTTTCCCTTTTAAAATGTATGCTATTCTACATTTGAAATGAAAAGAACATATTTCAAAATGGCATGTGTTTGTTTGTTCCCAAATAAATAAGGGACACTCAAAGAACAGCATGCTGTAGGTTAGATTGTGTTTTGATCTGCTCATTTCCATAAAGGTTCAGATGGCCAACTGGGTCCCTGTCTGTGAGTATTTGTCTGAATCGGGTCTCTGACTTCATTTCTGTGGCGGTTCCGTGGTGTGGTTTCAGTCCATGTCCCCGAAACATCCAGTTTCTGGGGTGTGAAGGACAGTAACGCCCGGGTGGGTCATGTGACCTGAGGAACGGGACTGGATACACCAGATCAGTGACCCTCTGGCGTGCTTCGGCCCTCAGAATCCTGACCCGATCTCCATGGAAACCATTTCAAACAGCTCCCAACTCAGAGTGACAGATTTCAGACACACAGACAGGGGAAGCTGTTAGGATCAGACCTGCCATCCTGTATACACAGCCAGACTAGTGCTTATTTCATATGTCAAGAGCAACATTGCCTAACATGAAGTGAGCTTTATAAATTTAAACTGAGTGATGGCAGTATTCAAGCTCTCTTCTCTCTTGCTGTGTGTAATGAATATGGACCGTTAAATAAAACTGGACAGCTCACTTAGCAAGCTAATAATATTAAAGCTGTATTGTAAAGAACTGTTGACAGAGTATTTGTTTGTGTTTTTTAGTGCTAATTATTTATTGAAAATGAATAATAATTATGTGAGCAGGCATACAATATTATTTAAAAATGAGATTAAGTATATATATAAATATTAGAAAGTCTGAATAATTGTATATATTTAATTAGTTTTGTTTACTCTTTTTTAAATCAATGTTGCTTTATTTTTTTATAATTTTTTTTTTTGGCTTTTAATTATGCAGTCATTTTTTGATAGAAGTTCTCTCAAAACAATTAAATAATCTACTAGGCATGGGTGGAGAGTTCAACACCTAGATTAAATAATAAATGAATACGATTCACTGATAATTAGAGAAAAAGAAAAGATAGCATTAACATGCAAAATAATTATATTTTCTATAAAGGTTAAATTTGAAGTCAAAATTTTCATAATAAAATACATTAAAATAAATATTAGAAAGACAATTACTTTGACTTTAACTGTTGTTTAAGAGGTCTGTATGTGCATAATTAATGTAATTAAAACAGCTGTGTAATTTAAAAAAAAATCTTTTTCTGCTGGTACTTATTTTAGTGACCCATTGACTTTTGGTCAGCCTATCAAATTTATACAGCTTTGTGAATTTTAAACATTTCACAAATAGAATTTGCTCTTATTGAATGTTTTTGTGATCCTACTTCAAACAGTTCATCTGCAGTACAGATATTTTCTCTTCTGTTCTGTCCCTCGCTTTGTTTTTCAGGACTAAGGCCTCACTCTCCTGGTTTCAGAAAAAAGGCTTGCAGCTATCTTCAGATTTGTTAGGCTCATTATGAGTTCAGAAATCAATTGTTTTGCTCTCTCTTGTTGGTATGATATTATAAATGTATAAATGTGTTTGTTGTGAGTCAGTGTCACTGTTCTCAGACCAACCTGTAAACAATACAAAAATGCATTAGATGTAGACTTGTTGTAAATAATGGTAATGACGATGAATACAGCCAATGAATAATTTTCCAATACATGCTTTCTTTAAAAAGAACAAACTTTAAACAAAATGCATGATTCAAAAAAGAAAACTGCAGTCGCTGGTTCTCCTTATCATGTGCAGAACTGCCAGCCATGAAAGAGTTGCCTTTAGCAAACAACTCTTTATGATCTCTGCCGCTTTGTTCCACAGGAAAAAAAAATATAGTCTTCCGTTATAACACAAAGAAATACAGACTAGCTGCAGACAGGAACAAAATGAAATGGGGTTTGTGCATTTATGACAAAAGGGACATCGACACTTCAGTGAGAGGAGTGTATGTGCTCTCAAGTTCAGAGCAGACCCTCTGTGGGGGTGTTGTGGGATGGGGGGGTGTGAATCTAATGCACCCCCCATCAGGCCTCTGACAGAGAAGGGGAGGGGCAAAATCTTACCCCATCAGCACCAGAGACAGCAGATCTCCCCTCTGTCGCCCCTCACAGAGCAGACGGACCGCTTCACATTTTTACATTATCAGTGACGCTACCTACTAAATGATTCAAACAAAGAAATCACTCGGACGAGAGGGAGAGAGAGAAATCGTGAAGAAACTGAAGGTGAAGGTTGTGCAGATAATGGGCTCGTTGTCATACTGGAGGGAGGGGGGGGTGAGCTGGGCCTGTGAATCGATGGGGGTTTGACTGTGCTTGAGACTCATTTCTCTGTGTTTAAGGACCTGAGGATCATCCTCTGCTATTGATCAAACCGTTAATCCATAACCCAGCTCAAGCCTCTCCGTGGATCAGGCATGGAAACCGTTAAACAAAAGCCAGGAGCCCTTCACTTCAGTCTGGACGATGAGAATGATGCTGAGCAGTGATTGTGCGTCGCTCCTCTGAAATTCACCTCACAACATCAGCTGCAATTGTCAGTGTCCGTGTGACTGTTTTTGGGGTGTAATTTACAGCCAATCACTCTAACAGACCACACTCACACTGCATGTGCACACATGGATACAGACACACACTCACACTGCATGTGCACACATGGATACAGACACACACTCACACTGCATGTGCACACATGGATACAGACACACACTCACACTGCATGTGCACACATGGATACAGACACACACTCACACTGCATGTGCACAAATGGATACAGACACACACTCACACTGCATGTGCACACATGGATATGTGAATGCATGAACACACACACACACACACACACACACACACACACACACACACACACACACACACACAAACACTCTCACACTCTCTCTTTCGCTCTCTCTCTCTCTCCCACACACATACACGCTCACAGAAACTATCCTCTGGTCAACAGTATGTGTTCTATACCTTTTTCATCAACATTTTGAACTTAACTATTTATATGTTGACTTTATGGGAGCCCCATTTTCCACTCATCAAGAAGTCCAGGATTTCATGAATATTCATTGGAACCGAATATTCAATGAGTAAACCAACCCACTCCGCCCCTGCAGTTCCATAGAGTATCAACCACCATTTTTCTCTAATGAGGAAAACTATTTTATATCAAGCCAATGTCTGACTGACAGGTTACTTCTAGCAAAGCAGTTTTGTGGCTATGATTGCAGATGATATTTTCACATAGTATAGCTAGAATTTGGTTGCCATGTACTAGGAAATAGTACAGGAGATATGGGTTTTTTAGAAGGCAATTAAAAAGAGGGTTGGATTGAGCTGTTGATTCTCTAGCTATGACTAGCCGTGCATGGTTAATTCTCGAAGCACAACTTATATTTTTTCTGTTTTTTAGACAAATTAGAAAGGACTGTGGTCCTTGCTACTGTGATTTTCACGGCAACACTCTTTTCCAACGGGATGGAAGGAAAATGACTTTAAAGATCATCTGAGATAAACACTGAACAAACACTGAGCACAAGCAAATGAGTTAAACACTGGAACAGAGCAGAAGCAAATGAGTTAAACACTGGGACAGAGCAGAAGCAAATGAGTTAAACACTGGAACAGAGCAGAAGCAAATGAGTTAAACACTGGGACAGAGCTGAAGCAGATGAGCTAAACACTGGAACAGAGCTGAAGCAGATGAGTTAAACACTAGAACAGAGCAGAAGCAGATGAGTTAAACACTGGGACAGAGCAGAAGCAAATGACCTTAACACTGTGACAGAGCAGAAGCAAATGACCTAAACACTGGACTGGGACAGAGCAGAAGCAAATGACCTAAACACTGGGACAGAGATGCTGAACAGAGCAGATGAGTTAAACACTGGGACAGAGCAGAAGCAAATGAGTTAAACACTGGGACAGAGCAGAAGCAAATGACCTAAACACTGGGAACAGAGCTGAAGCAGATGAGTTAAACACTGGGACAGAGCAGAAGCAAATGAGTTAAACACTGGGACAGAGCAGAAGCAAATGAGTTAAACACTGGGACAGAGCAGAAGCAAATGACCTAAACACTGGGACAGAGCAGAAGCAAATGACCTAAACACTGGGACAGAGCAGAAGCAAATGAGTTAAACACTGGGACAGAGCAGAAGCAGATGAGTTAAACACTGGGACAGAGCAGAAGCAAATGAGTTAAACACTGGGACAGAGCAGAAGCAAATGATGAGTTAAACACTGGGACAGAGCAGAAGCAAATGACCTACACACTGGGACAGAGCAGAAGCAAATGAGTTAAACACTGGGACAGAGCAGAAGCAAATGAGTTAAACACTGGGACAGAGCTGAAGCAGATGAGTTAAACACTGGGACAGAGCAGAAGCACTTGTATGACTCTGAAAATGTAACTTTCTGAATGGCCACCAGAAAGATTTCTCCATTGCTAAGCTGCAACACGTCGGCCGTATCTAGAAATCATCAACACAAGTACTATTGTTTGAGCTGCTCTCCAGTTCCTTCTCTTTGATGCATTGCCTAGTTACCAGCAAAGATCTGATGTGAGAGGAGGTGATTCTCTTAATCCTCCACTGTGTTCATTGGCTCCTCTGAAATAGTGACACCACTAATTCATTAGAAGGACACAGCAACAAACTGGTTTGAAATCTAAAATGTGTTTGTATTCGTTGAACAACTGACTTCACATAAACATTGATAGATTTAGGCTACCTGGAAAAATGTAACAACTGAAAAACGATGATCTTGACTGGAGGGGTCTTTAAATAAAATTAAACTGGAGTATGCTTTATCATTATTCTTAAAAGAGAAAATATCTGTCTTTTATTCTTTTTCCTTTTTCGTGCTTTTAACCCATGAGCCAGGCCAGACCAAGTCAGGGAAGTCTGCCCTGGGTAGGGGAGAACAGGCATGCATAGGTACTGGCACCAAGTGCATTTATTTATTTATTTATTTGACTATACATCAAGACCGATGTAAAATACTAAAACCAAAATCAAGGCAAGATGGCCCTGGATACTGACTATAGCCTGCCCCTCACCCCCTTCTTGGCCTCCCCCCCCCCTCCCCTCCCCTCCCCTCCCCTAACCGTGTTATTCTTCCCCAGCTGAGTGGTCCCCTTTGGAGGTGAGGTTGATCCCCAGCCCCTCGCCCTGAGAGTTCAGAGGTCACATTCAGTCCAGCGGGCACCAATGGCCTCCCGACGACAGCGAATATCACGCCAGTCACATCCCCGTCCCTCAAGCCCGTCAGCTCGCCCAAAAAGCACGCTCCTCTCCTCTGTGTCATTTTCTCCCTCACTCGTTCTTTTTGTTCCTCTCTTCCTCTTTATTATTTAAGGTGTTATTTGTATCTTTTTAAAAGGATGTCATAATGAAAGTCAGGCTCCAAACGGGTCAATCAAAATTTTGGTTTAATTTTACAAATAAAATCATAATTTTCTTTCCTGAAATTGTAATTGTTTTTTATAATGCTATTTTAAATAATTAAATAATTTGATAAATAAATAAAGAAGACAAAAAAGACAGCCATGTTGCTTTCCTCAACCTACCTTTTTCTGTTTTGTCTGGTTTTTTCTTTGGTTATTCTTTTTATATTCATCTTCCTGTTTTCTCTCTCTTTGACCTCTTTTTACCCCAAACATGTAATTGTCATATAAGCTACAAAACATGGTTTCTCTCAACAACTTCTATTAAAAACGTTTATTAAAAAAATTGATTTAGCCATTTTGAAATGTACATAAATTTACTTTTTATCCAGAATTACTTACAAGGCATTGAGTCAAACAAGGCTGGAAAAATTATCAAGATTTGTCTCTAATTCTGACGCACAGATAAATGCTAATTATTTGATGCCAAAGCAATTTGTTTCATTGATTTTGTTGATTGCTAAACCCTGTGTGTCATTGAAGAAAAGGAAAGGTAATTAAAGTGAATTTTATCACTGATGATCAATGTGAAAACAAAGTAAGTCCACACTCACTAAGTCATAAAGTCATTTACTCGTTAATCTCAAAGTGCTTTGGTGCATTTTGCCACATAGTCCTTCATCATTGTCAATGGGGGGGTGGGTGTAGACTATGGGTCATGGGGCCACATGGCGAAAGGATACCAATCTTTAGGGGGGTTGATTAACTTCAGAGCCACAGAACTGAAGAAGAGGGGGAAGAGAAAGACTGATAAAAGACACTAAAAATAAGAGGAGGAGGAGGAGGAGAACCTCCTGTCGTGTCAGCGTTTCTGTGGCTAATGTTGGATACTCAGGCACCAATTACCACAGGCTGTTTGTCTTCCGCAAAACACTCGACCCCGCCTTCAACGGCGGTGAGAGCTGGGCAGAGGCTTCCGGAGGCGACCACGGCTCCAGCGTTTGATTTCCTCTCCACCAACGTGTCTGAGCCATGGAGCAGCAAAGGGAGAGGCTGAATCAAAGACCACACACTGAAGAACACTTCTTTTGTTCTTTTTTTTTTTCAAAATTCCATTATGTATTTTACAGTTAATACAGTTTAGTATGGATCTCTTTCCCCACACAGCAGATACTCATACCGTAAGGGGCCAAATGGCCTGTTCCTCTCAACAGTCTGTATAGTGTGACTGGAACATTTTTGCTCTCAATCTGTACAAACACAAAAGAAAAGGTTCTCCAGGCGTTTGATCAGATGGTGTGTTGATAGCTCATTAGTGGTTCTATGTAGTACCAAAAAAGGTTCCTCTATGATCATGAGAGAAGAACCTTCTTGTTGCTGGAACCCTTTTTAGAGTGTATATATAAACACATATTTTAATAATTTCAGGGCCTTTAATACCACCATAATTCTAATATTTGCACCATTTCCATGCTCTTAGGAGCTCACAGTCGTACCGCTGCAATTCTATGTATGATTCCAGCTACGCATCTGAAGTTCTTTAATCACTAATTCTGAGTAATTTCCATGTACTCCAAAAACAAGTGTGTGCCTTTATCAGAGGACAGAAGTTCTGCAGTGTATGTTTTCAGTGCTAACGCTGTTCAAATACAGCTAATAGTAGTTAGTGAAGGTAACCAGAGAGGACATAAGCACAGCCAGTGATGGGTACTCATGCTAATATCCCTTTAATTACATGGCTGCGTTTTTAAAGAAAATATTATTTTAATTAGTAACGACTCTCAGGCTCACGGTAATAACTAGCGGTAATGAAATATCTTTTCCATTGATTGTTTTAGTTTGTTGAGAAAATAGCTTTAATTAAGTGGATTGAAACCTTCACAAGAACCCTAGCATTAGCATCAAATCCTTTTCTCCTCATTAAAAGAAACACAGTCAATTTAATTAATGCATATTAATCCTCAGTCGCACTCATTTCAGCTTAAAAAAAGAAATCACTGATAGCGCCGACCGGACTTCAAAAATCACTCTGTTTCAAACACCGAGGCTTGATCTTCTCCTGGATTCACAGTGGCTAAGTCACAAGGCCCAGAATGCAAAGCAAACCTTAACCTCCCCGCCACCATCCTTTGCTCAGCTAATTAAGAGGAGAGGATTAAACAGAGTTTCCGCCATTTTGACACAAGTGCTGATGATGTGGGCTTGTGTGTCTGGCAGAGCTCTGAGGTGCAGTCCAGAGCTGAACACAAGCTGTATCATATTATTATGGAACCAGGCTGGCTCATTATACCCCCTTTCCCACTGTAGAGCTGGAACCAGGCTGGCTCATTATACCCCCTTTCCCACTGAAGAGCTGGAACCAGGCTGGCTCATTATACCCCCTTTCCCACTGTAGAGCTGGAACCAGGCTGGCTCATTATACCCCAGGCTTTCCCACTGGAACCAGACTGGCTCATTATACCCCCTTTCCCACTGAGAGCTGGAACCAGGCTGGCTGGAACCAGGCTGGCTCATTATACCCCCTTTCCCACTGTAGAGCTGGAACCAGGCTGGCTCATTCTCATTATACCCCCTTTCCCACCCACTTTCCCACTGTAGAGCTGGAACCAGGCTGGCTCATTATGCCCCATTTCCCACTGTAGAGCTGGAACCAGGCTGGCTCACTATACCCACTTTCCCAGCTGTAGAGCTGGAACCAGGCTGGCTCATTATAGCCCCTTTCCCACTTTCCCAGCTGTCGTGTCTCACAGGATTGAATCTTTTACCATAAACATATCAGAATTTTGTTTAATAAAAACACAATAAAAAGAATGCGTGACAATGTTTTATTTTGGAACTTGTGTTTCCTCTCTTGTACCTGTTCCCCCTTTCCTGTTTTTTTTTCCATGTTTAGTCAAACTTTTCAATTTTCTAACATTTCCATTTTGATTTCACCTCCTGCCCCTTAATTGTTTCCAGGGCATATTTTTTTGTTTGTTTTTTTGTTTGTTTGTTTGTTTGTTTGTGTGATGTGATGCGTTTCAGCATGGGCTTCTGCAGCAGAAGCACCGCAGCTTCATGTTCTCTTCCCTCAGTGTTGCTCAGTCACACAGAATTAATAACGGAGCGGGCAGCGCGGCGCGGCGCGGCGCGGCGCTGAAAGGCTTTTTCAGTGCGAGGGAAGGCTCGGGGCTCTCTGCACCCTCACATAACTAATCAGGCCATCCGTACATCATCAGGGCGACCTTAAACGTCTCCCGCTGGAGACGCGCTGTATCAACAATGTGTACATTTAGCAGAGGACAAACGGTACTCTGGGGCGGCTTTCACGCAGCTCAAAGACAGCTGAGATGTGGCTCTGCGCACCAAAAGAGCCTTTGTAATGTGGGTCAAGATTGGTCATGGGAAAAATATGAAAGAAGGAAAAAAAAAACGCTCTGCAGTATAGTACACACTTTCCACCGACATTCACACCAATCAAATTAAATGCTGCAGTGGTCACATGCGTTTTACATGTGGTTGTTTTGACATGTGCTGGAGAGGCTGTCTCTGAACCTCTGTTGGTCCTCATCTCAAACATGTGGGAGGTGTCATATATACACATTTACCCATTAAGACTCTGGTGGACTCACTTGTGACCTGGTTAGTGCCATTTTTTTAATGTCAGTCTGCGTATACATTCCTCTCTCCTCCCTCCTCTCTGCCTGTAACCCCTTTAACACATGAGGCTGTGCTCTGAAACACTGCACATTTTCACATTTTCATTTTGGGGTCATGCATGAATAGGAGGTGGAGTCGGTGTTGTGGAAAAGTCCATCTGACAATTTTTCACACTCTATAGATCTACCAAGTTTTCCACAATTGTTTATTTATTATTTATTTACTTTGACTATAGTGAGAACAAAAGCCAAAATATTAATGCCAGTGACAGTATTCTTCCTATGTTTTCAGAGCCATTAAATCTATTCTAACAGCTGGTAGCCACCATGCAGAGGTCGGGTCAGTCCTCCGGTTTGTTCTGGTTCCAGCTGCTGCATTTGGATATCTTTTTCATAGAGGGTGTGATCTATATGGAGATGGGAAGGATGACACTACAGATTCACATTGCACAGCATCATATGCAAATCAGCAGAGCTATAAACCCTGAAAAAGGGCTTTCTTTAAGTCTCATCTTGGCACACTTTTGCTCGCTCCCAGTGACCAACCAAGGGTAAATATTTGCGATTTTTCTGCGGCATGGGCGGCATGGGTGGCATGGGCCTCTGTTCTCTAATGGATCACGCACACACACACTGATGACCCTGGCAGGTCAAACAGAGGGAGGGGCGGTGCTTATCACACCTGTGATCTGACAGCATGGCCTCTGCTCCTTCAGCGGCCTCCAGGTGTGGATCCCAGGTGTGCCTGGAGCGGGGGCAGAGATATGAGTTCAGATGCAGCCTTCTTTGGTAATGTAAAGACACACACACACACACACACACCACACACTCACACACACACACACACACACACACACACACACACACACACACACACACACACACCACACACACACACACACACACACACACACACACACACACACACACACACACACACACACACATGCTCACACACACACACACACACACACACACACTCACACACCACACACACACACACACACACACTCATACACACACAAACACACAACACACACACACTCACACACACACACACACATGAGCTCAATGACACAGAAAAACACACACTTGGAGAAAACAGGAAAAACAAAGATTTTTTTGAAAGAGAAAATGGGAGAAGTCACAGAACAGGAAAAAGGAGAACAGGAAAAATAAAGAAAGAGAAAATGAGAGAGAGACACAGAGAGAGAGAGAGAGACAGAGAGAGAGAGAGAGAGAGAGAGAGACAGAGAGAGGCAGAGAGAGAGAGTGAGAGAAGAGAGAGAATGAGAGAGAGAGAGAGAATGAGGAGAGAGAGAGAGAGAGAGAGAGAGAGAGAGTGAAGCCCCTGGCCCGCCCTTTCCGTTTCCATTACGGACGGCGATGCACTTTTTAAAGTGTCAATTGTTTTCCGCCTCTTGAAGTGCAGATGGAATGTTTGAACTCGGATATTACGTGTGGCGGCCCGCTGTGCTAAATTATGGTCTGTGCACCACTGGGGGAAACTGATCAATAAGGAGGTGTGGGGGGGCAGCGTTGGGCGGCGCGGTGTGGGGTGGGGCGCACAGTCACAAGGAACATCTCTAATAAACGTACATCATGTTGTTGCATTGCAGATGCCCAGCCAGTCTGAGCCAGTGATTTTCAACACTGATGAGCCTGCCTTCAGAAAATGCATCGGATCCATTTATTTTAAAGAGCAGGGGAAGGGTGGACATGAATGATTCTCGTTAACCATCTGAGAGTAGGAATGCTGATCTGGGATCAGTCTGGGCTTGTAGCTGATAATGGATGGGTTAGGATATGAGCAGACACACACACACACACACACACAGGTGGGGTGAGAGACTGGAGGTGGCGCATTGGGGAAGGGCTGACCAGGTGAAGTGACAAATGTCAATTAGCCAGCCCGCTGATGGATGCTGGCCGCCTGGCCGCCTGGCTGCGCGGTCGCCCTGCGGCCTGGATCCTGCCTGGCTGCGCGGTCGCCCTGCGGCCTCGATCCTGCCTGGCTGCACGGTCGCCCTGCGGCCTCGATCCTGCCTGGCTGCGCAGTCGCCCTGCGGCCTCGATCCTCACAGGCTGCACGGTCGCCCTGCGGCCTCGATCCTCACAGGCTGCACGGTCGCCCTGCGGCCTCGATCCCGCCTGGCTGCACGGTCGCCCTGCGGCCTCGATCCTCACAGGCTATTGATCAGCTGGCTCTCTCAGCCAGCGCTAGGGATCAAAGACATCATGTGTGAGGGGCTATTACCAGAGACCAGAGCAGATATCCCGTCACAGAGCAGAGACCGCCTTTCATTCACACTGACCCACCTCCCTCAGACTCTCTCTTTCAATGTCATTCCCTCCATCTTTCCCTTCCTTTCTTTCTATCTCCTGCACTCTCTCTCCATCTCTTTTCCTCTCTCTCTTCCATTCAGTGTCTCTTTCTTTTGCTCTCACTCTTTTCCTCCCTCTCTCATTCTCTCATCTCTCTGTCCCTCTCTACCATTCCTGCTCTCTCTCTCTCATTCCCTCTCTCTCTCTCTCTCTTTCATTCCCTCCGTTCTGTCCCTCTCAGTAATGCTCCAGAGTAGCTCTGTACTGGCTGAAGTTAAAGGGCTCATTAAAGCAGACATACTCCCATCCTCTCTCACATCTCCATTCTCCTCTCATTCCTTTTTTTTTTTGGATACCTGTCAGAGAGTTTTGTTGGGTCTACCTGTGCAGCCGGGGTCAGGTGGGGGAGTTCTGGCAGGCATGGGGATATTTGTCTGGAGCAGCCTGAGACCCTCTCAGCTCCACAACTTAAACTTTAGAGGCAGCTATTCTACCCCCCACCCCCCCAGTGCCCCCCACCCAGTGCCCCCCCCGACCCCCCAGCCCCACATACGCAGCCCCACGGTTCCCTCCTGGTCAAGCTGCCATTCACACTCCCGGGGGGAGGGGGGGAGTGGATCAAAATTCAGTCCAGTGCCCTGAGATGAGATTACCAGTGAAAGGTGCCCCCAATACCACCCCCATCAAAATACCCTCCATCACATCCAAGAACCGATTTCTCCTTTTTTCATCTGATAACAGGCAAACAAATTAAGGAAAACCGTATACTTCCACATAGAAAATTAAATGTGCCGATTTCATAACCTTTTTCCAGATATATTTTCAATATAGGTAAGTGGAGTTGGTAGTTTGACTAAAGTATATGGAATAATCTGTATATGTTAAAAATGGCCCAAAAGAAGTAAAACAATGTTAGTTCACTTTAAATTGTAATATTATTTTGTGCAATAGTGGATCGTCACTTATTGTCATAATGTTGTCATGTCATTCTTTATTTTAACTTTGGAGAGCACAGCCAGTGAATATTTGAAAGACCACATACACAGTGTGAAAGGACTCCCATCGTAATGATATAAAATAATCCCATCGTAACTGAAAATCATACATATTTTTGACATATCTCCCTTGTCTACATTTAACAATGAATATAATGCAGTATTTGTAATGATCTTGACATGAACTGCATGTAAATAAAATGCATGTCTTTAGGCTATTGTTAAGATATTTCAGATTGGACATGTGATTTTCAAAAACACAGTAAAAATGAGCAGTTCCAAAGCATGTATACCACAGGAGTATTTATACTGGTTAACAGCAAATAAGACAATATATCCACGTGTTGCACCAGGCTGAAAAGTGTTTGTCTATTTACATTAAATTAGTATATGTAGCCTGTTTAATTTTCAATGTTTTCAATGTTCAAGACAGCAATTTCCACATGCAGCGTATGTAATACATGTCATGCAACTCAACTCTTGTTTTTCATGCGACGTGTTCGAACAAATGGATTTATGTAACCTACGAATTACATTAATAATCTTTTTAGAGTTGGTTGTCACGAGACTTGGGACATTTTTAAATTTGTTTTTTTTTTTTTTTTCTACAGTTAAGTGACGAATACGACTTAAAACGGTGATAATTAATCTGGGGAAATAAAGAAAAGTTCAAAACAACGTTCAACAGCCACCGCCGAAAATTGAGAGGTAATAATGTGATGTGCTGCTTTCTGAATAATGCGCCTCATTTTGCAGCTCGTGTCATACATTTTCTTTCTCATATCCACAATATTCTTCCCTCTGGCACATTCCAGTTCCCCCAATTAATAATACATTAAAACCCGACGCTGTCGTTGCATCCAATGGAGAATATCGCCAAACTTATTGAGTCAGGCTAGGCCGCGTAATTAATCGACATAATGTGTGCGTTTGGCGCGTGCATCCTCAGGTATGCATTCAAGGCATGCGTCAGTTTGCGTAGGGGTCATTAAAGGAGTAAATAGCGTGAATAGCCCCCTCTTCCCTTCCCTCATATGATCTAAAAAGGTGCCACAAATTACCGCATGCCTCCCTTTGGCCGACACAGAAGTGATTGCTTGGTTACATTAATGTGCCTTAATAGAGCTTTTAGCGCTTTGGAAGAGATGCAGTCTGGGATGTGATTGTAGGGGATGGGGGGTGGGGCGCACAATTGGTGCGGACATGTTGCGCTGCAGAAGTAGGGACAGCTGATGCACACAAGCGAAATGGAATGCTCTCTTTCCTTTGGGTCTCCTTTCTTGTATCTCACGTCCCTCCTTTTTCCAGTGCACGAAAGAGAAGTAAAAAAAAAAAAAAAACTCCCGCAGTATCACACAGACCGTGTCCTCGAGCATTTCTTTTGTCATTGGTGTTCATCTTCCTCTCCTCCCTCCTTTTTTGTCTTTCCTTTTCTGAGTTTTTTGAAAACTGTCTGAATAACACGGCTCTGTGCCAGGTATTCGTGACAGAGTGAGTGGAATTTTCTGCCATCCACAAAAGAGTTGGGAGTCCCGATTTGCATAAGGTCAGCGCCGAGATCCTGATGGAAGTTCTTGCAGCATCTCTGTCTCTTAGCAACACTCCTGCACTCTTGGTCCTGCGCTAAATTGATTGGTCTTCTCCTTTCTTCCCTTTCAGAGGGAAGCGCACAATAAAATGTCACCCGACAACCTGTGTCAGTGTCCTGTAAGGTCACCCTGATTTTCGTTCTCTTTTCCCTCCTTTTGCTTTCAATTCCAATTCAAAGATGAGTGTTTATTTTTACGAATATGACTAAAAAAGGGAAGGGAAAATATATTTTGTTTACTATAATATTTTTATATTAATATTCATAACTTTCTTGGCCTGCGGCATTAATGAGGATGAAGCCCGTAATGATAAGAAGCAAATTGGAGGCACCTGCGAAACAATGGGGTTTGTTAGCGGGCTAATCACGCTACGTCAGATAGCTGGCTCAGGGTTCGGGTCACCTCCTCCACCCATTTAGCTGAGATAGGTTTGTGCTCGCGGAGGGGGAAAAGGGTTCCAGAAAATGACTCGCACCCTTCCTCGACGCCAGAATGATGACAGAATCCAGATGCTGAAAAGCGGTGTTAATGGAGGGTCAAATTTGGACAATAGTATCCATCTCTGTCTTCGTAGCGCTCCTGTCATCCGAGCCATTTCTGATGGCTCTATCAAGCAGAATTGAGAAGGAGGATTCAATTACTGTATTTGGCGGCGCAGCTGTACACGGCCCTGACTCCACCGGAGCTCGAGCCCTTTGCCACCCCCTTCTCTCTTTCTCGTGCCCATCATCCTGCGAACGGATACACCCTTAGAGATCCCGTGCGCCTCTATCAGTGATCACCGGTCTAGAAGCGTCGACTCCACGTACTGAATTAAAATAATGGGAGCAGTCTTGATTTACTATCTTTTAGGAAGCGATAATGAATGGGAGTTTTAAGCGATGACATATATTAAGTTGCACGTACCTCGAGAGCCTTGATGAGGTTTATCACATGCAACTTGAACGAACTGTCTTCTTTTTTATCTTTTAACTTTTTGATGCGTTTCAGTTAAGTCAGAGGATGCTGTCCATAGTTTTAAGATGAGCATTTAGCTTGCTATGAATCTGTGCTCAGAAGTTAACTGGATGCAAAGGCAAATGAAACGATTCATACATACACTTTATCCTCGAGCTCATACATGCGGCGGGAGATGAGGATGGAAAGATGGGAATAGAGTATCTCCGCCACTCCCCAGTGCAGTTCACTTGCTTATGTACAAAAGAGACAGACCGATCTGGCATTCTCTTTAAAGAAGGATATGCCATGTCCATGTGAAAATCTACACTATTTACATTGTAAAAAATAATAATACAACATCACGAATATGTTTAGGGCTGAGCAAAATTACTGGATGGATTAAATAAAACAAATATAAACTTCACGGGAACATACCCCTCCGACTGTGCAGAGAAATATTGATTAAATAATTGTTAAAGTATAATAATTGTTCTTTGATTTTGTTATATTAGCTTTCAGATACATGTAATTCACATTTTTATGTTGTAACTTAGGTCTCTGTGCACATCCAGTAAACGTAACATCTAGTTAAACCTGAAATTTGTCCTCAGGTATCAGTCTAGTATAATAATTAATAATACATTATTTATTATTATTATAATACATGTAAGATATTTGAAGTAGAGAATGCCTATTTCTCGAGACCTTTAGAAATGTAATTCAATTATCTTCCATGTAAATTAATGCAAGAGTAATTATTATTATTATTATTATTATTACATTTGTTGTTGTTATTGCTTGTCTTGAAGGTATGTTCTTAGAGAATCAGTTTCATACTTGATTTGACATTTGTATGCGATGTGTTCGACCCTCATATTTTTTTTATTTTTCAATAAGTAAGCAGCATTGAGGGCAAGCACGTGAAAAGCTGGCAAAACTAGCCTTTGGTTAATTATCCACAAAATAGCCGAAGCTTTTTTTTTAACCATCGCACAGTAAATTGTGTTAATTTCACTGTTGACGTACGTGTTTTTATTCATGACAAAATTGCTTGTAGGGTTTGCATGAGTTGTTTCGGTGAACCATAACATTTTTGGGATTTACACATGCATGCAGAGGCAAACTCACGCGCTGTAAAAACGCTTCTGTATAGTTCTTCTCTAAATAATGATGGTCAAACTAATGGTTACGCAAAGACAGTAATTGCCATACAATAATTAGGCAGTGTGTTGACATAGGTCTAATTGAACCTGATTTTCTCACCAGCTCGTAAAGATGTCACGCATGCACCTACTCTTGTTCTTGTCCAGCGATTTAAGAGTTCCGCGGCAAATTATTTTCTACTCTGAATTATACCCTAGGATTTTGCAAAACGATTGAATCTTGGACAGAAAAAAAGGTATTTTCCCCGTGCAAGTCAGTCCTAAGTAATTATAGTGACCCTCCTCGAATGTTAATTAACTAGGAGCAGAAACACAAAGGACATAAGGTTAAAAAAAAAAAAAACCATGCACTAAGAAAAATAATTTCAATGAAGGGCGTGAAATCATTTACGACGACGGTTTAAAAATACATTTAAAACTGTCTCACATTGCCTATGTTTAACACACCTGTTATCTAATTATGCTTTTATTGAATTATTGTAGGCTTATGTGCATGCCGACAGCAACGAGGGATGTTTTAAACACCTGGAACTGTATCAAAATTAATGTGTTCCCAATGCGAATATCAGTGAACCATGAATTTATATAAGCGCGCGGCAAATAGGCCTATCCTTCATTATTATTTTGAAATATGCTTAAACGTGCTTAATGAAGCAGGGGACATATTGTCATTATTTTATAATTCCCCACGGACTCACTATCAATGGGTTTTGTGACAGTCACACTGACATGCGACGTTTGAAGTTGTGCTGTTTTCAGGTAAGTCGCACCTGCCTCGATAGCTTGGCAAGCTGCTGACCTGCTTAATTGGCGCTGCATTGAAACAGACGGAAGTGAACCGACTTTACTAACTTTGCACGAACGATGCGCCACCTTATCTATGTCCGGAATTAATTAGTGATTCAAGCGTTTTTAGTATTTTAAGAGAGAAAAATCGGCATATATTTATATAAAAACACATATACAAATACACACACATAGGTTATGTTTTGATTACATGTAAATGTATATGTTTGTATGGTGTTATGGTTTACTTCAAACCTTACTTGAGAAGCCCAGGAAAAGTTAGGTGCAATCGGAGCCTTCAAACCGGTTGTTATTAGGATGTTATGGTCTAAGATCCAAAGGGCGCCCACGGGGCTAAATCTAAACTGCTAATTGGCCGTGTTTAATTGTGGATTAATTACCCCTCTCTAACACATTGCTCTCCTTTGAAATAAACCAACAAAAACGGCTCGGGAATAAAGACCTTTTGTATAACCTATTGACTTGGCCCGGCTATAAACGTGCCTGCGTGCACTGCAGCTTTCACTGCGATTTTTCGATAGGAAGTTTGTCGTCTGTTGAGGATTTATAAGCACTCCACACACGAAAGAGTACAGTGTAATCGGCGTTTGTCGATTTAGGTTGACATGAGGAGATGAAGTTTTTAGATTTCGCGGTTGAGCACGATGAGATATGGATTGTGGTCTTTTTTTCTGCTTGCAAAGATACTGAGTTGGTGCAGAGCTACCACTGAACGGAGATATAGGTTACTGATTATGTCAAACAACTCGGTGTATAGGCCCATATCCACCATTTGAAGTTATCTTCAGTGATCTCTGTCTTCGCAACATTAGACCATTTTCTATATTACACTTGCCATTTTTCTTCTGCCAGGCACACTCGGTTTCGCGCCAGCCTGTCATAACCCGTAATGAAATGGCCTTTTTTAGTCACGAGCTGAAGAGCAGAGGGCATCAGATTCGTTTCCAACTGACAAGAGGACGACATGGGACAACCTTTCGGTCGTCTCTGTCTCTCTCCTCCTCTCACTATGCGTGTGTGTGTGTGTGTGTGTGTGTGCGTGTGTGTGTGTGTGTGTGTGTGTGTGTGTGAGAGAGAGAGAGAGAGAGAGAGAGAGAGAGAGAGAGAGGGAGGGAGAGAGAGTAGATAGCCCTATGAACTGTTTCAGCATAGCCACTCTTGATGACTACTCAATACGGCGAAATGTGGCAAACTCAAAACCTGTGACACAACTTCTTTGAAACGCGTGTGAAATCCAGTTATAAGTTATTTTGTTTCAAACAGACCCTATTTAATGGCCTAAATTATTGAGCAAATGCCATCATCTTGCAACCAGGAGTTCGCTTGATTATGCGTGTATATTTCAGTTTTTTTGTGGTTCTTGACACTACGTGCTCCCATCCTGCAGAGACTTAGAAAGCTGTTAACTCTCCCGTGCGGATCTGCGGGAGATGCTGTCACTGGGCGGTGCCGACGCTCCGCTGGGCGCGCGCTACCCTTTCCTCTTTAGGGTAGAAACAATCTCACCATTACCGCGAGCTCCCGCTGCTTCTTTCCGCCCACTGATTTTCTCTCTTCTTTTATATTTTACACTGTGCACAGAATTCTGCACAGCCCTTCTTTTTAGCTGTGTCTTTTCCTCAGTTCAGTTTCATTCAGTTGGATGTGTGTGTGTGTGTGTGTGTGTGTGTGTGTGTGTGTGTGTGTGTGTGTGTGTGTGTGTGTGTGTGTGTGTGTGTGTGTGTTTCGTTATTTGTATTTTTATATGCATTCTAAAATAGTTCTAAATGGCACCACAAAGAAGACTCTTTGCTTGTAATCTTCGGCTACGTTCTACGAAATAAAGGTTCTTCAGGGGTTTATTATCATGAGGGTCTTTTCACTAGTCATATATATATTACTATTACTGAAGCACACTCTATTTGGTAGTTCTATTTTAGTGTCGGCGCTTTCATGAACCATGCCAAAAAAAAAAAAAAAAACAAAAAAATCTGATTCTAATTAGCACAAGACAGACAGGTAGATGAGCTAAGAGGTGGAATCACCTGTTTTAATGCGTAGAATCGCCACCGGTTCTACTTAAACAACCAGCAAAGAACCACTGTGACACATTTTTTTTATTCAAGTATAGTGTTATTTATTTGTTTACTTACTTACTTATTCATGTACATTCTAGGTGATAACTGGCATCTGACTGGATGGCTCCTCAGTTGGCACTGTTGTGAATGTAGTCTCGTGTGGATAGTTTTGAGGTGTGCGCTCTCGAAAATTAAGGAGAATTGAAAATAAAGTCTTGCTGGCGCGTTGTGCAGTGAATCGGCATAATTCACAATCATCTTTTTCCCTTCTGATATCATCGTACAACTCATAGCATGTCACATCTCCTGGACTTTTGTCTTGGCTGTAATTGATACTAGGCTGTGTTTGTTTTTTTTTTTTCTTTCATGGAAAATGAATCCTCTGACCGTCCCAGAATGAGATGTTTCTGCTGTCTTTTTTTCGGATGGGTGGGTCTCACCTCCATAAAGTGATCCACTGAACTGAACCATGAGATTGTTCTTTGACTCTTCTTCCTCAAGGAGGAAGAACGGAGGCACGGTGGATGGATAGAGCTGGTTGTGTGGTGAAGGGGCTGGTGGACAGGGAGGGGGTGGTCGCTGTTGAGAGACTCTCACCTCGTCACTCCTGTGAGCTTGTGTTTGTTGTGATCAATGGACAGGGAACGTCTGCGTGTCAGTCACCCACTGACGGGCACACACACCCCTCTCAGTCTCTGCATCCAACAGCGATCTACAAACGCCCGCCCGCACACTCTCACCCGTGAACTTGTGGCCACAGAGACCCGTCTCCATTTTAAACGCACTCTCTTGTCAAGTCCTCTTTTACGGGCTGTCATTTTTAAATGTCACTTCCCTTGTCTGCTTCATTTGCCTGAATGCACGGTGCCTCGCGTGCGTAGGCAGCTTCCCAAAGCCAGCCACACCCGCTTCTTGGTGTCATTTGGAGTGGAGTTTTTTCAAAGCCTGTCGGAAAGCTCAAACCTCAACATAATAAAAAACAAAGATGGAGGCAAACTTCTTCCTTACACCACAGCTCAATCCGCGTCTTGCCCATTTAAAAAACACATATAAGAACGCACTGGGAGCTGGAGGCGGCCTTACATTTACGTAACAGCGGTTAAATCGGCCGCTACACGGCCGTGTATAAAGCTTTTCCTCCCTGCTGGCGAACCAGCCCTCTTTTCTCTGGCGCTTACTTCCAGCAATGATATCAAAAAAGGTTTTCTGGCCAAGCCAAACTGGGGTCAGCCTAATAATACGCAAGGTCACTGTTGGGAGCCAGTGAGTCTCCCAGTCATTTTTCATTTGCGAGCCGAGTTAATGACAGTTGCGCGGGACAGGAACTCGGAGCCGGCAGCCATGTGATGTCACTAACACATGCCAGAGGATTAAAGGGGCAGGCAAGGGACAGGGGCGGGATTAAAAAAGGGGGAAAAAAACTTATCCTCTTTTTCACAATTTAGATTAGGTCCGTGACGGTATTCACTGTGCGGACAGAAGGAGACGCAGTACGTGCATCCTGTTTTAAAGAATGCGTATGGTTTATTTGCGTTGAAGATTCGCAGCTACTTCGCTTGATGCTGAATTCTTTAATTCTTAGACACAGCAACGTCACATGGTATCTCTTAGCAAACCTATACTCATAAAAAGTTTTATATGGCCTGGTTGACTGCACATCAAACTTTCCCAGTTTTTTTTTTTTTTTATTATTAGATGTTCTGTGAAGTACATTCAATATAAATACACCCTAAAACAGATATTATTATGCCGTACAGCTATAAGGAATTGTATTTCAACCGAGCTGTAAAAGGATTTTCATGGTATGGACCCCGCTGTCTTTTAACAAAGTCGTGTAGCAGTGAACTAAAGTATCATCGCTGGTCAGCGTGACCAAAATCCAGCTATTTAAAACTTGCTAGCTTTTAAATTTGAGTTGCGGGGTATATTTTATGATAAAGTTGCGTCGTAGGAAATAGACCGTGTATGGGTTTACTGTACGGAGATGGCAGTACACAGATTGCACTTAGAATCGTGCTCATAGAGGACCACGGTGTGCTGGCTGCTGTTTCGGCTCCTCGGCAGATTTGACCGCCGAATTTAAATAAGATAACTCGTATGTCCATATACAGTTAACCCGAGACACATTTTTATACCTCAGCAAAAATTATCTAATAGCTATTCTTTCCATCATTTTTACTGCTGAACATGTGTTTCTTGTTTCCGGTTCCATCACAAACTCATGTTAAACTCTCTGAACTGTGTTGTCATTGGCGAAAAGTCTAAAACACCCTGATGAATCGAACTACAAGAACTCCAAAAACTTCAGGACTGCATCCAGATAAAGCGTAGCCCTTCTTAACTAAGACAGCGCCTTTATCTCTCTTAATCCACTCAGAAGAATGTTTCCCTTTTAATTCCATTGCATAAACCATGTGTACGATATATCGATTTAACCGTTTTTTTTTTTTTGTGTTTACACATAACCCATCATATTTGGTGAAATATAACTGTACTGTATGTAATGTGTAAATTACAGTAAAACATAATAATGCAATAATTCAGTGGTTAGGATGCAAAACGCAAACTAAACAACATAAACAAGGGTAAACGCAATCATTTTTACATTCATAATCACTACCAAACATAAATAGGCTGGCAAACATAAATAGTTTGTTTTATTATCATTATTATTAATTATTATTATTATTATTATTATTACTCCCTTCCTCCTGACCAGCTTCTGCCAGGCTAAATTCTCGATCCGCACATTCCTGTGTATTTCAGTAATGTAAAACGATAAGCAGCAGAATGCTGGGGGACTGATAATAATAATAATAATAATAATAATAATAATAATAATAATAATAATAATAATAATAATAATAATACCCAGTGCAGTATGTTCACTATGCTAAAGCTAAACTCTGTCCAGTTCATTATGCTCACTATGCTAAAGCTAAACTCTGTCCAGTGCATTATGCTCACAATGCTAAAGCTAAACTCTGTCCAGTGCAGTATGCTCACAATGCTAAAGCTAAACTCTGTCCAGTGCAGTATGCTCACAATGCTAAAGCTAAACTCTGTCCAGTGCAGTATGCTCACTATGCTAAAGCTAAACTCTGTCCAGTGCAGTATGCTCACTATGCTAAAGCTAAACTCTGTCCAGTGCATTATGCTCACAATGCTAAAGCTAAACTCTGTCCAGTGCAGTATGCTCACTATGCTAAAGCTAAACTCTGTCCAGCATAAGTCACTATGTCCTAATCGACTGCTCAGTCTAAGTGTTGCTGCTAATACATTTATTGAGGCATATTTAAAATCGCATTCTTATAGCGTACAGTTTCCAGATGCAGAGAGTATGCTGAGGATAGAGCAGATTTTTCATTTTTGTGCTATGTTGGAAAGTGTCACTGGGCTGAATTCCGATCTCTCTGAAAGAATACATGTTTTTTGAAACCGTCTCAGCTCATGGGTTCAAATGTCAATCCAGATTCAGTTCAGAGAGAGAGAAATGTAGGGTACAGTACGGTTCAGATAGAATAATGATAAATGGCGAACTGACTTCACATTGTCTCTTCCCTTATTGGCTGGTAGGCTAAACTTATGACAAACTGGGTTGTGTGCCTCATTTTAATGTGACAAATGACAGGAGAGGAGCTGGCCCGCCCCCTCTCCCCCCCCCCCCCCCAAACAAACGCTCATGCAACATGGTCAGTCTAACATGCTCTCTATGATTTTATTATATTGCACCATATGGACCAAAAATATGAAAAAAAAACATAATCTGATTCACCCCTCACCCACTAAACTCTACATTGAAGCAGAGCAATTACACACACACAATTACACACATGCACACACTTTCAAACACACACATGCACACACACACACAGTCACACTAACACACGTGTACATACGCATGCAAACACACAGATACCCAGGCATATATTTGCAAGTCCATATACAGTATGCACACACACACACACCCTCTCTCTCTCTCTCTCTCTCTCACACACACACACACACCCCACACACACACACACACACACACACACACACACACACACACACACACCTAATCCAGAATAAGATTACTGTAGAAGCTGATTGCGGTGATGTGGTCGGAGAGCCGGGCTGGCTATTGGTGCAGTGATATATGGCGAGTGCTGATCTCTGGATCACTCCCAGGTAAGGAGGGCGTTCTAATCACCACAGCCTAGCAGTTCATCCCATCGCCGCGGCGATGACCGCCTCCATATACCTGTCACCGGGAAACCCAGACCCAGGACATGTGATAAGATTAACCAGCATCTCCCGTAATTAGTACAACGAGGAAGCAAATTATCTGCTCATGTCTTCATCTACCTCCCTCTAGCTCTCTTTATCTCTCCCTCTCTTTCCTCCTGTTTCTCTTTTACTCCCCCTACCACTATTTCATCTGTCTCTCTTTGTCTCTTTGTCATACGCTCTTGTTTTAATAACAGGATATTGAAGGTCTGTTTCTCTGTCTGTCTCTGTACAAGAATACAAAGTTTACACACAAATTGCATGTAGGATTTTTCATTATGAATAAATTATTGTGAAGTTTGGATTGCTGCTTAATTTTGGCCCAGTCTTCTCTCCCTTATTTTTCTTCTCATTTGTGAATACAAAGAGTAATGCTGTTTTTTAATATCATAATTTGAGAAAGTACTGTCACTTCACTTTGGAACAAAACTCTCATAACCCAACCCAAGGTTGAAGAGCAGAATAATAATAATAATAATAATAATAATAATACTAATAATAATAATAATAATATCATATTCTGCACTACTTCCAGATGCGTGAGGCTGTCAGAGCGCTGATGCCGCTTTCAGACCAATGTCCGACCATGTTTCTGAAAATGTTTGTGTGTGTGCGTGCATGTGTGTGTATGTGTTTGTGTGAGAGTGTGTTTGTGTGCGCATGAGGAAGAGGTCAGGAGGAGGCATGGGGTATGGGGGTACAGGGGTGTAGGACAGCAGCGTAAATGGAAAGTGACAGCTCGGAGACCGTTCTCATTTGTCCAGTGGGGTTCAAGCTTCCTGTCAGAGCCCAGATCAGAGGTCTGTGACGCCCAGCATCTCCCAGGGGGCTCTGCGTCTCGGGTCTCTGCGTTTCTGCGCCTCTGCGTCTCGGGGTCTGGGATGGAGCAGACCTTCACTCAGCTCTGGGACCGGACCCTGGTGCCGGTCTGGGATCACCGGTGCCTCCTCTGCCAGGCAGGATCTGGCTCTGGGACTCACTCATGATGAGCGCCCTTTGACCCGCCTGGGAAGCCCGTCCACCCTGCCTGCTCCCTGGCTGGCAGACCACTGACCACTGACCACTGACCACTGAGCCCTCTGCTTACACACGTCCACCTGCTTCCAGCTGTCATCTACTACTCTGTTCTTTATTTTCCATTAAAACCAAACACTTTTCTCAAATTCAGTCTTTATAGTTGTTTTGTCATTTATTTATACTTTAGTTTCTTTTTTAATGCATTTTATGTCTTTTGTATGTTTGCGGAAAGTTATTAGAAATTAGACTGTGCGTATAAACCAAGGTGTCCGATTCTCGCATTACCATCAAAACAAGGCATTGTACTATGGGACTAATTAATCAATAAATATGTTTCTACATAATTTATGATGGCATTCTGTGATGGATTCAAGGGGTGGACACACACACACACACACACACACACACACACGTGAGTGTGTGAACACTCACAAACACAAGCACAAAGACCTGAAGCTTTTTCAACCTGTCTTGTATTTCTTTTATGGAGTCAAGAGAAATAAACAAATTACTTATGAGCTCTGAAAGCTCTCTACTGTGTAATATTGTAGGAGTTTTATATTGGGTTAGCTTACACAAAGGATTCCTCCAGGGAGAAAATAAGTCTGATGGTATTTTTCATTCGGCTGTTGGAACAGACTTGTTCATGTTCGTCTGTGCTCTTATGTGTAAATCAGAAGACAAGTGAAATATCCTGTTACAAAGAGTTCCTCTTTGGTACCTCATACTTCAGTCAGAAGGCTTTAGCTGTTCATTTGGTTCTAGTCACAGTCAAACCGGGCGGATCTTCATGTTTTGTTGTGTTTATGATTTTAAATGTCACAGCTGTCCTTCGTCTAGTCTTTGAACTGGAGGAAGTGGGAAAAAGCTTTTGGCATGTTACAAAATAACTTCTATTCTTGGTGTTTGCCAGCCTGCCAAGAAAACTTGAGCATAATAACACCACACTGCATTTATGTTTTTACATTAAAAGCTGTTTATGATCATATACTCTGATGACATTCATTCCTTCTGTTTTCCCCACAAACCAGCAAAGAAAGTGAAATGAAATGTGGGGGAAAAGACGATATATGCAAAGTAAAGGAGAGGAAAAACGGCTGCCTATCAGAGGCTCATGCCGTAATTAGCTGAATATGCTTTGAGTTCCAGGAGAAAGCGAGCGGCGGAAATCACCATGACCACCAAACCATGAATAATGGCATAATCATGATCACGCACTGCCCCATATCACTGGCAGCTTTCTGTGTGAGAACATGTGAATTATGAGAGAAGGAGAGAAAGAAAGAAAGAATGACAGTGAAAGACAGAGCTGGACATAGCCACAAGCCTCATATTTCATGTGAGAGAAAATGTATATGAATCGAGAAAACTACGTAAAAGTGAGATCATGCCAGAAACGGAGGGAGAGGTAGAGAGAGATAAAGACCTGAGAGGCTGCTGGGTGAAGGACAGCCCGGGAGCAGAGTCTGCAGGCTAGGGCTGGGCGGCACGGCCTGGGTGGACCGCACTGACCACATGACCATCAGATAACCAGGAGGATGGGTCTGACCTGGGCCCCCTCAGGGCCACTGTGAAAATAAGCTGGCCTCCTCAGGGCCCCTGTGAACACTACGTGGCCCTCCAGGGTCCCTGTGAACACTACGTGGCCCTCCAGGGTCCCTGTGAACACTACGTGGCCCTCCAGGGTCCCTGTGAACACTACGTGGCCCTCCAGGGTCCCTGTGAACACTACGTGGCCCTCCAGGGTCCCTGTGAACACTACGTGGCCCTCCAGGGTCCCTGTGGACATTAGGTCCCCCCCCCCCAGTCCACACTATGCCTTCCAGCTTCCAGCCCTCTAAACACTTATCAGCTACAGCCTCTGTCTGTCTGTCTGTCTGTCTGTCAGGATGGAGACCTGAGTGTGTGTCAGTGTGTGGAGGCCTGAGTGTGTGTCAGTGTGTGGAGGCCTGAGTGTGTGTCAGTGTGTGGAGGCCTGAGTGTGTGTCAGTGTGTGGAGGCCTGAGCGTGTGTCAGTGTGTGGAGGCCTGAGTGTGTGTCCGGGTGTGGAGGCCTGAGTGTGTGTCGGGGTGTGGAGGCCTGAGTGTGTGTCAGTGTGTGGGGCCTGAGTGTGTGTCCGTGTGTGGAGGCCTGAGTGTGTCAGTGTGTGGGGGCCTGAGTGTGTGTCAGTGTGTGGAGGCCTGAGTGTGTGTCAGTGTGTGGAGGCCTGAGTGTGTGTCAGTGTGTGGAGGCCTGAGTGTGTGTCAGTGTGTGTGTGGAGGCCTGAGTGTGTGTCAGGTGTGGAGGCCTGAGTGTGTGTCAGTGTGTGGAGGCC
Source organism: Albula goreensis (assembly GCA_022829145.1). Classification (NCBI taxonomy): domain Eukaryota; kingdom Metazoa; phylum Chordata; class Actinopteri; order Albuliformes; family Albulidae; genus Albula; species Albula goreensis. Next base: position 1,863,924 of record CM040755.1, on the reverse strand, counting down.
TGAGTGTGTGTGAGTGTGTGGAGGCCTGAGTGTGTGTCAGTGTGGGGAGGCCTGAGTGTGTGTCAGTGTGTGGAGGCCTGAGTGTGTGTCAGGGTGTGGAGGCCTGAGTGTGGAGTGTGTGGAGGCCTGAGTGTGTGTCAGTGTGTGGAGGCCTGAGTGTGTGTCAGTGTGTGGAGGCCTGAGTGTGTGTCAGTGTGTGGAGGCCTGAGTGTGTGTCAGTGTGTGGAGGCCTGAGTGTGTGTCAGTGTGTGGAGGCCTGAGTGTGTGTCAGTGTGTGGAGGCCTGAGTGTGTGTCCGTGTGTGGAGGCCTGAGTGTGTGTCGGGTGTGGAGGCCTGAGTGTGTGTCGGGTGTGGAGGCCTGAGTGTGTGTCAGTGTGTGGAGGCCTGAGTGTGTGTCCGTGTGTGGAGGCCTGAGTGTGTCAGTGTGTGGAGGCCTGAGTGTGTCCGTGTGTGGAGGCCTGAGTGTGTGTCAGTGTGTGGAGGCCTGAGTGTGTGGAGGCCTGAGTGTGTGTCAGTGTGTGGAGGCCTGAGTGAGTGTGTGTCAGTGTGTGGAGGCCTGAGTGTGTGTCAGTGTGTGGAGGCCTGAGTGTGTCAGTGTGTGGAGGCCTGAGTGTGTGTCAGTGTGTGGAGGCCTGAGTGTGTGTCAGTGTGTGGAGGCCTGAGTGTGTGTGGAGGCCTGAGTGTGTGTCAGTGTGTGGAGGCCTGAGTGTGTGTCAGTGTGTGGGAGGCCTGAGTGTGTGTCAGTGTGTGGAGGCCTGGGTGTGTGTCGGTGTGTGGGCCTGAGTGTGTGGGAGGCCTGAGTGTGTGTGTGTGTGGAGGCCTGAGTGTGTGGAGGCCTGAGTGTGTGTCAGTGTGTGGAGGCCTGAGTGTGTGTCAGGGGTGTGGAGGCCTGAGTGTGTGTCCGTGTGTGGAGGCCTGAGTGTGGAGGCCTGAGTGTGTGTCAGTGTGTGGAGGCCTGAGTGTGTGTCAGTGTGTGGAGGCCTGAGTGTGTGTCAGTGTGTGGAGGCCTGAGTGTGTCAGTGTGTGGAGGCCTGAGTGTGTGGAGGCGTGTGTGGAGGCCTGAGTGTGTCAGTGTGTGGAGGCCTGAGTGTGTGTCAGTGTGTGGAGGCCTGAGTGTGTGTCAGTGTGTGGAGGCCTGAGTGTGTGTCAGTGTGTGGAGGCCTGAGTGTGTGTCAGTGTGTGGAGGCCTGAGTGTGTGTGTCGTGTGGAGGCCTGAGTGTGTGTCGGGGTGTGGAGGCCTGAGTGTGTCAGTGTGGTGTGGAGGCCTGAGTGTGGGGTGTGAGGCCTGAGTGTGTGTCAGTGTGTGGAGGCCTGAGTGTGTGTCAGTGTGTGGAGGCCTGAGTGTGTGTCGGGTGTGGAGGCCTGAGTGTGTGTCCGTGTGTGGAGGCCTGAGTGTGTCAGTGTCAGAGGCCTGAGTGTGTGGGGGCCTGAGTGTGTGTCGGGTGTGGAGGCCTGAGTGTGTGTCAGTGTGGGGAGGCCTGAGTGTGTGTCAGTGTGTGGAGGCCTGAGTGGTGTGTCAGTGTGTGGAGGCCTGAGTGTGTGTCGGGTGTGGAGGCCTGAGTGTGTGTCAGTGTGTGGAGGCCTGAGTGTGTGTCAGTGTGTGGAGGCCTGAGTGTGTGTCAGTGTGTGGGGGCCTGAGTGTGTGTCGGGGTGTGGAGGCCTGAGTGTGTCAGTGTGTGTGGAGGCCTGAGTGTGTGTCCGTGTGTGGAGGCCTGAGTGTGTCAGTGTGTGGGGGCCTGAGTGTGTGTCCGTGTGTGGAGGCCTGAGTGTGTGTCAGTGTGGAGGCCTGAGTGTGTGTCGGGGTGTGGAGGCCTGAGTGTGTGTCAGTGTGTGGAGGCCTGAGTGTGTGTCAGTGTGTGGAGGCCTGAGTGTGTGTCAGTGTGTGGAGGCCTGAGTGTGTGTCAGTGTGGGAGGCCTGAGTGTGTGTGTCAGTGTGTGGGGGCCTGAGTGTGTCCGTGTGTGGAGGCCTGAGTGTGTGTCAGGGTGTGGAGGCCTGAGTGTGTGTCCTGGGTGTGGAGGCCTGAGTGTGTGTCAGTGTGTGGAGGCCTGAGTGTGTGTCAGTGTGTGGAGGCCTGAGTGTGTGTCGTGAGTGTGGGAGGCCTGAGTGTGTGTCAGTGTGTGGAGGCCTGAGTGTGTGTCAGTGTGTGGAGGCCTGAGTGTGTCAGTGTGTGGGGGCCTGAGTGTGTGTCCGTGTGTGGAGGCCTGAGTGTGTGTCAGGGTGTGGAGGCCTGAGTGTGTGTCGGGGTGTGGAGGCCTGAGTGTGTGTCAGTGTGTGGAGGCCTGAGTGTGTGTCAGTGTGTGGAGGCCTGAGTGTGTGTCGGGGTGTGGAGGCCTGAGTGTGTGTGGGGGTGTGGAGGCCTGAGTGTGTGTCAGTGTGTGGAGGCCTGAGTGTGTGTCAGTGTGTGGAGGCCTGAGTGTGTGTCAGTGTGTGGAGGCCTGAGTGTGTGTCGGGGTGTGGAGGCCTGAGTGTGTGTCGGGTGTGGAGGCCTGAGTGTGTGTCAGTGTGTGGGGCCTGAGTGTGTGTCCGTGTGTGGAGGCCTGAGTGTGTCAGTGTGTGGGGGCCTGAGTGTGTGTCCGTGTGTGGAGGGAAACTGAGTGTGTGTCTGAGTGTGTGTCAGTGTCCTGAGTGGTGTGGAGGCCTGAGTGTGTGTGTGGAGGCCTGAGTGTGTGTGAGGCCTGAGTGTGTCAGTGTCAGTGTGTGGAGGCCTGAGTGTGTGTCCTGAGTGTGTGTGTGGAGGCCTGAGTGTGTCGGGTGTGGAGGCCTGAGTGTGTGTCGGGGTGTGTGGAGGCCTGAGTGTGTGTCAGTGTGTGGAGGCCTGAGTGTGTCAGTGTGTGGGGGCCTGAGTGTGTGTCAGGGTGTGGAGGCCTGAGTGTGTGTCAGTGTGTGGAGGCCTGAGTGTGTGTCAGTGTGTGGAGGCCTGAGTGTGTGTCAGTGTGTGGAGGCCTGAGTGTGTGTCGGGGTGTGGAGGCCTGAGTGTGTGTCAGTGTGTGGAGGCCTGAGTGTGTGTCAGTGTGTGGAGGCCTGAGTGTGTGTCGGGGTGGGGGTGGTGCATGGGGGGGCAGGGGGAGGGTGGACAATGCAGAATGCATTAGGTGGCTGCAACTACTTAGCTGACCTCTCACCCTCTAGTGGTAGAAAACTGTTACTGAGGTTATTTGGGTATGAGGGTTCTCAAGTGTGCTTAGTGTGTGTGCTTTGTGTGTGTGTGTGTGTGTGTGTGTGTGTGCTTAGTGTGTGATTGTGTTTGAGAGTGTGTGTGAGTGAGTGTGTCTGTGTGTGTGCATATGTGTGTATGCAGTATCCAGGGCTGTTTTCTCCAGTAGTACCAGCAAAAGTTGTAATTGTTATTTTTATTCCCCATTAGACGCTGTATCAGGCTGTATTGCTTGGCTTTGCGATCACACAGCACACCCAAGCTGCGCGCAGTGCGTGTTGGCTTTGCGATCACACAGCACACCCAAGCTCCGCGCAGTGCGTGTTGGCTTTGCGATCACACAGCACACCCAAGCTCCGCACAGTGCATGTTGGCTTTGCGATCACACAGCACACCCAAGCTCTGCGCAGTGCATGTTGGCTTTGCGATCACACAGCACTCACCCAGAGCTGGCGCACACAGCACACCCAAGTGCGTGCATGTTGGCTTTGCGATCACACAGCACACCCAAGCTCCGCGCAGTGCACAGTTGGCATGTTGGCTGCGATCACAGCACAGCACACACACAGCACACACCCAAGCTGCGCGCAGTGCATGTTGGCTTTGCGATCACACAGCACACCCAAGCTCCGCGCAGTGCATGTTGGCTTTGCGATCACACAGCGCACCCAAGCTCCGCGCAGTGCATGTTGGCTTTGCAATCACACAGCACACCCAAGCTCCGCGCAGTGCATGTTGGCTTTGCAATCACACAGCACACCCAAGCTCCGCACAGTGCGTGCACGTGAGCCTCTCGCTGTAATATCTGGAGGATTCCTTTCTAGAGGGATACTTATGAAGTGATAAATTGCACTAGTTTTCAAAGTTAATACAATTTGGGCTGGCTTCAAACTTCATTTCAGCAAAGCCTATCGCATCGGGCAAAGCCCAGAAGAGGAAAATATCAGTAGTATGAATCCGTTTACTGTGGGTTGTGTGTGTGTGTGAGAGTTTTTTTTTCTAGTGCAGATAGCGCGCATGAACGTGATGGCAACGTCAGGCAGTGGAAGCGGTCATAAATCAAGCGGAGGGGTTTTAATTCACCGCCTCTGGTCACGTTATCTTCCCTCTCAATTTTCTTTTGTTTCTGTGTGGGGCGACTGCGGGACGCTTCCAGGCCACCGTACTCCCCAGTGCCTTCATCTCCCTCCATTTGGAATCATTTTTATTCTATTAACCTCCTGACTCTTCCTTTGATATACCCAATTGTATTCATATTAGTGTTTTTCATCTTTATTTATTTATATATTTGCTTATTGTGTGTGTGTGTGTGTGTGTGTGTGTACGTGTGTGAGTGTGTGTGCGTGTAAAAGAGTGTGCGTGTGCATGTGTGTGTGAGTTACTGCTCCATTCTCCTCTCTGTTCCTTTATATAAAATGTATAAAAAATTAAACAAATAATTAGACATGGGTGCGACAGCTCCTCAGTCGGTGGTGTGTGCTGGTGTTGATGCAGAGGAACGGATGTGTGCCATCCTCTCACAGACACACAGCAGAGCCCTGCTTCATCTCTACACACATCAGGACGGTTAACAGAAAAACATTTCATTAAATCTGCACTATCACATTCGTGAATGACCACTACTGTTTATTGCTGCTTGACAGTCAGGTTAATAACAATAGCCATCTTTGTATTATTTTTTTACAGATTTATTATGAATCTGGCATTTTCGTGTTTTTAATTTTTCTCCTGGCACAGGTGTCTTTGGTGCTCACCTTAAGGCATGTCATTTTTAATCAGACCCAAACGAAGATCATTTCTGTATTCCATGGATAATTTCACTCTTAGCTGTCTATCACACCCTCCAGTTAATACACGCTAACCCTGCAGAAGCTATCTCTGATTACACATACCACTGCTCTCCCTGAGCTGGGTGCTAGCTTATTATTATTATCATCTCTCTTTTTATTTCTTTTTGGTTCTCTAAAGATCAGAGGAGAGGTTGGCACCAACCTCCCAAATTTCATTCATCTCTGCGGCTATCGAAATTCTCCAAACTCCTTTTTTTTGTTTTTAGATTTCACTGATCTGAGCTTGAGATGCAGGGACAGCTACGCACTAAGCCTTCAAACGTGTGAATTTTTCAAAAGATCTTTGGAAGCAATCTCAGTCTGTCTGACCCCTGACTGCTGTAGAGCTCTTTCTCTCCCTCACTCTCTCTCTCTCCTTCTTTCTGCCACCTCTCCATTTGGTAGAAAGCTCACAGACTCACACCTCTGCCTGACAGCACAAGTGTTTATTATCTGCACAGACACAAAATACGCTGTGCCACACTGCAGAAACACAACCGCCTTCTGTGCCAGTATGGCTGCTGACCCCCTCCATCCCACCTCTCTACTCTACCATTGGTTTGTATGCATACAGTATACTTTTTCCTGCATTCATTGCTCTGTGATTCACTCTCCTGCTTTCTCCCTCTGAATGGCCAGCCCATAGGCTGCAGAGAGTAGGAGACCTTTACAGGCATCCCTCCACAGCACTAAGGAGTGAACTGTACCGCCTGTTTTTCATTACCCCACCTCAGCATTAACACAACGTGCAAATGGAGAAAACAGAGCAACCGTTGCTCTCATTACAAAAAAAAATAATTTTAAAAGTTATGTCTGACACATTTATTCTGGCTGAAAGAAATTACTTGTGTGTTCTTCTCTTCGTAAACTGAGGAATTACAAAAAAAAAACATTTTTTTATGATTGTTATTTATTCTTACTCAGCATCTGAAACAAAACAAATCACAGCAATGATTACAATCACAACACAAAAAAGAAACAACAAAAACGTTTGAATGCACCGAACCCATTGATGCGTGTACGGCTCACACTCATTAAATGCATTCAGTTCTTTCAAGGAAAGGAGTTGTGTGCAAATGCATTTATGTGTGTGTGAGTGTGTGTGTGTGTGTGTGTGTGTGTGTGTGTGTGTGTGTGTGTGTGTGTGTGTGTGTGTGTGTGTGTGTGTGTGTGTGTGTGTGTGTGTATGTATGTATGTATTGAAGTCCAATAAACCAGCCTGCTGAGGTCCTCCAACATTTGACTGAGAAGAGTAAAAACTACCGAATTCACTCTCGGTTTTCCCGTTGTCTACAAGATCAAGCTGAGGTATTGGCTGCAACGCCAAGAGAGACGTTATAGAACTGGAACTGGACCGAAAGTGAAACGGCGGCCTGGGTCAGTAGCCCGTGCTAGTCACTCCATCGGTGAGCGGGACGCGCGGCGCGCCAGGTCCGATCACCTGTGGGCAGTGACCCCCATTTTCTTACTTCTCTCCGGTGTTTGTGGCGCAGACAGTTAGTATGAAGTTTTACCATTTGACGCGCTTGCTAACTGATTGGCGGCTACCAGCAGATGGTCGTCATTTCGGGGGGCATAATTTCTTCCCAAATCACTTCACAGAGCAAAAATGCCAGCTTCCAACTGCTACTCTAAGATATAGATATGATAGAAAAGCGTAGGATGTAGTACAGCTGTAGACAACAATTCTTTTTTTCTTTTATCTCTTTTTATTTATGTTGAATTTTACCTGTTTTAATTCCAGATTTATCGGCGGCGCACACAGGCGCACAGGGAGACAAGGGCAATGCTCTGACACACAG
>CM040755.1:1789638-1854638 GCA_022829145.1 Albula goreensis | reverse complement strand
TGTTGCAAAAAGTCAGTGTCACACAATTTGAGTGGACTCAATTATTGAACAAACGAATCTCAAATGGAACAGACAATTGCAGACAGCAATAAACAAAAAAAGATGAGCGGAAAGGAAAGGAAGAGCAAAGCAAGAAAGAAAAGAGAGTAAGAGAGGAGAAGATAACAGTACCATCGAGGATAAGAATCTGATTTTTTTGGTATAATTTGATTTGTTATATCAGATCCCAGTTGTGTACATCAAAGCGAGATCCACTTCCTCGCGGCGAGCGGAAATTGTACTCCACTTTCTACAAGGTTACAGCAAATACTCCAGCGGGCGGAATCTGTGGTAATTGTCAGTGTTCATAGCAATCCCTGTTGTGTTTTTATTTAATATGAGAAAAGTTAGTGCAACATTTTCGTTAACCTAGCTTTGCCTTATTTGTTAAAGGCTTGTATATAAACCTTATTTACAACAAATAAAAATTATGAACAAAGACACCATTATTATTATTATAATTATAATTATTAGCCTTGTGGTAGTAGCTACAGTAATATTTGCAGTAATAATAGTAATAATAGTAAGAAGTTTTGTTTCAATAGTTTAAAAAGGGAAAGCCTATGAACATGCATGAATTTTGTTCTGAGCATTTGCAATTACACATCCCGAATTTCGATACCACAAAAATAATGGCCAGCTCACTCAGATATTATGTAAAATCTGATTTCATTCAGCTGCTAACAGAAAACAGGACTTTTTAGCTGCTAATCTTTTCCTCTCGCCTATGTTGGTGGAATAGTTTGCCCAAAAGTACGATTTCTTGCCTCGTGAAACTGTATTTTAAAGCTTTATTTTTTCAAATAGAAGGAATGACAATATCAATCAAACGAAAGGGAAAGCTGAATTGTTAAAAAAAATAAATACATCTGCCTCTCTTATTTGAATCAGATCTCTTGTATGTTATTATTTATTAACCTGCCCGTAGTTTAACAACTCTTTGGTATACCGTTTTTTTTAAATTAACTTCTATAAACGTACATACGCCCGGGTTTCATTTTAGTGTTTATGTGCTCTTAAAACAAAGCATATACAAAACAAAACAAAGGCAGGAATCAAGACAAAACTGAAATGATTTGAAAATAATTATGCATTTCAGTAAGCCATTGAAAGCTGAACTTGCATTACTACTCAAACTTTACAGATAGGTGCAACTACTTATGCTATCGCCGTTTTGAATTGCATTTTTATCAAAAATCAAAACATACTTCTTTAAATTGCGGCAATAATTGTGTAATTCAATTTAAGTTTTATTACGAACATTTGCAAAATGAGAAATGACGTTAACTGGAAGTCTGGGTGAGGCCAATTCTTCAGAGGTGACGCACAAAACAACGCCATCTCGCTTTTGAAATGGGAAGTGCAGCTCTGCTGAAACGTGCGGGGTCTGCACTGTATGTATAATTGAACAACTATGACAAACGTAATTAAAATATTTAAAAAAATGAATATGTGTATTTGGTTGCGTTCATAATAAATAATAACAACCACCGAGGAAATGTTGATTGATTATTTCTGATGGCGAGTTATACTTCTTAACAAAAAAACTTGACAGATTATGTTTAAATACCCTGTTCCAAGACAAAATGTGTTCATAGAAAATAACACGAAGGTAATTGTATATAATAAGCAGTATTATGAATTTTAGACAGCTAACATCGATTCTGCTCTCTTATAACTATATATATATATTTTTTTTTTTTTTGCCACAGTCATGTCTACAGGTTATATTGTAAACTATTTGTTTTTAACCTTTCCTTTTTTTAAATTTCAAGTATATATATTATATATATACTATATATAATATATAGTATATATATATAATACTGTACGTATTTTGAGGAAAACTGGAGTCTATGAGGTAGGCCTATTTGCTCAATAAAATCAATTTCATCTTCAGGGTTGTTTGGACATGTCTTGTGTCGATACACTGAAGTATGATTACAGTAAAACATTTTCGAGCAATAAAAATCAATTTAGCCGACGCTGTTGCTGTGTGATTCACATGAACCAGCTACAGCACGTGTGATGTACCGCCACGGGCTGCAGGACGCTTGAAACACGCGCTTTCACAATTAGCATCACATAGAAAACTGTGTATTTAGCTGCGTCCTTTGATTTCTCCAGCCTCGTCTCTGGTGAATGCACCGCCTAAAGTCTAAATTACATTAATATTTATTTATTTCACTGCTGCACGGTTGTCTGCCCCGAAACTCAGAGAGGGAAAACCCTGACTTTGAAAGTGCTGTCAAACATGTAACTAGAGGGGTTTGTTGATCAATTCAGATTAATAATAATAATAATAATAACAATAATAATATGGAGCCCTGAATTCACCGTCCCAGCCGCTCTTTTCGTAGGCCAGACTGTTCCAGTCTCTCACTGCCTCCCAGTCGTGTAACACAAGACCTTCAGGACGCACAGTCCTGTCAGGTGCAGAGCAGATACTCTGGTCTAAGAGGTGGCAGTCCGTCTCTCGGATAAACCTCTATCAGAGGAAATGCTCCGTCTTCGTATCAGTTCAGAAGCTATGGTGGGGGGAAAGAGTATTCTTTTATTTATTCATATTTATGGGTTAGGTGGTGAGGTCATATTTGCTTTTAGAGGAGTTCAGTGAATCTTTGTGTAGGCTTCAACTACTATTTCTGCGACTACCACCACCACTTCTACTACTACTAATAATAATAATAATGCACGCTTAAAAAGTATTTTAATTTGTGAATATGCAAATGATATATGCTATCTAAAATTTCTGGCAATTTCTTTGAGATTAAAATGGCTTTATCTATAGAGATGCCCACCATTTATGGCCAAAAGACGTACTTTGCTTTGTAACAGTTGTGCTTGTTATTGTATTTCTGCATTGGCATTCATATTCATTTCTATAGGTTAATTGTTTTATTCTCACGACCCAGAATTGGCAGAACCTTTTTTTTTTAAAAAATAAATGTTATTTTTATTATTTAAAAATCAAATGACTCCACTACTGACTATGCATAGACTAATAAATTACGAAACTACGAAAACAAATGAAACAAAAATCGATCAAATAACATTGCTTGTATGCGTCGTGTAATCTGAATGAGGTGCCGCAGTTTGGCAAGTTTTACTTGGTCTCTCCGTTTTGTGCCAGATCACACATTTTATCAGACAATGGAGTTTAAAGCGAGCATTGGGGTGTATGCCCCATGACGGTGGGGGCATTAAAGCTCAGTTTGGATTTGTAATTCCAAAAATTGGTTTTACGTGGGAAGCGAGGTAACCATGGCTCCGGACTGAGGAGTAATGTAATTCTTCATTTATCAGGCCTGTCGTAGTTATTACTTGTTACTTTATAGCCCGCATTCTGAATCCCCTTTACCTGTGTGGCTAAAATGTGTCTTCTTCGTCACATCACTGTAAAAATGAGAAGTAAAAAAAAACATATGCAGAATGGAATACTTATTTAAATGTTATTTATTTATTATCGTATATGTGTATTGTATGTGTTCTCTTTAAAAGAAAAAAAAAACAACTGCGCGAGGTGTTTGCATTCTGCAGTCTGCTTCTGATGTTGACAAGTGCGCGTTTGAAGTCACGTGGCCGCCTGGGCTGGGTCTCGTCGCCCTCTTGAGCTCCTGGCGGCGCTGGGAGGTGCGGTAATCCGCCGCAGTGGCGAGGCTTGACGGAGAGCGACTCTGATCCTCGCCGGTCCAGTACAAAGCATCGCCAGCTCAGGGGCGAGATGACGTATCAAGAACTAAAGCCGCCCTGGGTTCACGTAGGTCAGCGCGAGGGGAAAAACGATGCTAAAAGCATAAAGTTTTAGTGCATAAGAGTAATAAAAGACAAAAAGAGAACACTGCATCCAGAGTTATTGTGTTTTGGAGTATCTGTTAGCTATTGTAAACGTTATGTTTTCCCACATTGTTTTGTGTCAGAATTTCTAATAAATCTATGCCTTGGATTTCGCAGTATTTCAATCAAAATGTGTTGTCATAATGGTGGTGTTTCAGGCTTTAATTTTGTGTGATGTATCCATGCGTGCGTGCGTGGCTGAGAGGGAGAGAGAGAGAAAGAGAGAGAGAGAGACCTGCGAGTCACCTGTCAGTCACCAGTAAAGCATTTAAAAGACTAAACAAGACACGCGGGCCTAGGTGTGCATGAGCAATGAATTTACACGTTGTATCGTGTATTTCCAGTTGAATCCAAAGGTGGGCTGTCCATTCATTCTGAATCCTGTTCCATATAAAAACCTTATATAAAATAATGTGCTGTTATCTCACCGCATTTATTTTCATCTTAAAGATGTTTAACAATGTGATTTACTGTGAATGCACTGCAACGAAAACCGTTTTCACGGCCGACAGTATATAACAAATATCATTTTTCAATAAGCGCTTATTAGCCTATAAAGATAGAGCTTAGCGCGCGACTAACCGCATTTAGCAAAACGTAATTTAATTTTATGACATATTCGACATCCAGCATTTCTAACAAGCCATTCCTTGAATAAGAAAACGAATGAAAGGGTTTGTGGAAGTCAATATTTTATGCAGTCTTCTATTACGCGAGACTACTGTTGCTTTGTCATAATGTTAGAAATAGCCCGTGACCCTGAAATGTTTTTATGCCAGTGTTTAGAAAAAGGGGGATGGCCCTAAATACAGACAAAGGAGCTCATATACAGGAGCACAAAGTGCGCACACAGCACGGAATCATACATACAGTCATACATGCATGTAATATTTTGAAAACAGTAAACACTGTAAAATATAAGGTTTAATAGGATGTCTCATGTGTAGTCACAGGGCCAGAATTGTGTGTGTGTGTGTGTGTGTGTGTGTGTGTGTGTGTGTGTGTGTGTGTGTGTGTGTGTGTGTGTGTGTGTGTGTGTGGTGTGTGTGTGTGTGTGTGTGGTGTGTGTGTGTGTGTTCATGTATCTGCATATGTACACACACACAAACACACACACACACACACACACACACACACACACACACACACACACACACACACACACACACACACACCACACACACACACACACACACACACACACACACACACACACAAACACACACACGTTATTTTGTTAGAATATGTATATAGCTATACTACTACTACTACTAATAATAATAATAATAATAATAATTACTCGTCTGGGTTTGAGGTTTACTTTCAGAGAGAACAATAAAAACACCCATGTCGTTCAACCCAAGCAAAATCCTTCGTACAATTTCCCAGGTAGGGAACTCTTAACTGGCGATGATATTTGACTGGCCTTGTGATAATAAACCGCGCGCGGCTCCTCTGTGTGACAGTAATAGCACACTATTGCGCATGTCCTTATGGAGTGTTTACCTCACAATGCTTAGAAGCTCCTTTGATATTTACCATCCTGACCACGTGGGCTTATGGTGACGTTACCCAAATATGCATGTTTTAATTTAGTTTACGTGTGACTGTTACTTGCTTCAAATTTGTTTGGGCAAGGAGAGGTATTATGAAGGCGAGGTAACAGGGGAGGCGCAGAGTGTGTCATACTGTGTGCCAGTACACCATTCATCAAGTCATCCTTACTACTAATTGTGGTACATGAACAGAGATCCACGCGATACATTCATAACATGGGCGTTTTAACACTAATGTACTTGTCTTGAGGATGAAATATTAATTGATCAAGTATGAATGATACATATGGTGGACACCAGTAGGCTACTGAAGGCCTACAATGTCAGATCTACAACAGCTAACAAAACGGCAGGAGAAAACATAATGGAGATTAATTTTATTCAGTTGAATTGCTCCCACTAGACGAATGTTGATTTTTTTTTTCCCCGTTGCATGCCACCTATGCACACATACGTCTTGTTGCACGATTTCTATAGGGCTAACATTTGCTTATACATAGTTTACATGAATTCCTCTCGTTAAACACTCGAGTTATTGCGTTAGTGAATTTGTCTTTGGGATTTCCGCCGTTGTGTCGATGTCACTCATTCTCATCACATCACGCGCCCAGCTCCTATCCCGCACCGCTTAGGCTAGACTGGTTACTTCGTATGACAGATCCTTGGTAATTGAACTCTGTCCAAAGAATACCAGTAATCTATAAATCATTTGTCTTAATTTGTGTAGTAGCGAAAAGAAAGTAGAAGCTTACTGTGAATAGTTGCCCGCCGTCCTCTGAAGTCCCGGTTTCGTTATCCAGTGCTGGGTTCCCGTTACTTGAGCGCAGAATATATGTTTCTATCGGCAGCAGTCTTTCTTATTATATATACACTCCACACACACATCTCTTTACAAACGGTTTCTATAGCGATTGAGATTAATTGAACTCGATGCAAGAGGTTAATTCAAATGTTGCTGAAAACCGTTACTCGCGTGGCAAAGAGTCTAAGAACAACACTTGTCAGAACAACATTTAAAAAAATTAAAAAAAAATATATATATACATGCTAAGGTATACATTCACACACATACACGCACGTACACACAAACAGTCTCACACTCCTGCCTCAACTGCAGTTTTCCTTTCTTCCCCCCTCTTTTCTACAATTACAAAGCCGTGTGCCCCTGTGTAAGTCTGTTCAAGTTTTTTCGCGATGAACTTTGCCATTTTGGTGTCGACCGGCCCCATTCTTTTGCATTCGCACAGAGCGCGAGGGGCTACCCAGGGAAAGAGAAAAGAGGGTTCGTGCATGAGAGCTGGGAGGAGTGGGGTGGTGGAGGGTTTGAAATAACACGTTTATGAGACAAAAAAATAAGAAAGAGCCATTAGAATGCAGTAGAATATGGCCGACATAAAAGTAATCTCAAGAAAGCGTAATTAAAGATCTCTGACCAAATGCGCAGGGACGCTGTGGGACGCGGGGGACATGAAGACAACCCGCACAGACGATATATTGTAATTGGGTAGGGGAAACGCACAAAAAAGGGAAAATAAAAGAAATAAAGAAACCCAGAGGAAGAAATGCCATCTTTTAGTTGGAGAACAGGCCGCAGAAAGATTTGTAGTGCTCGGAGAGAATGGCGGGCGGCTGCCTGTGTGTCAGCTCGAGCAGGCCGTGCTGGGGGAATGCTAATGAGAGAGAATTAACCCGTCCGTTTGTAACATTGCGGGAGATCACTGCCTGACCCACGGACTGAAAGGAAGGCGTACTTCTGCAGTATGTCTTTGAGATAATCAGTACTGCACGACCCTGGTAAAGGTGGCACTATCGCAGCCTACAATATAGAGAACATTCTCTCTCTCTCTCTCTCTCTCTCTCTCTCTCTCTCTTCTCTCTCTCTCTCTCTCTCTCTCTCTCTCCTGGTAGTAAAGCCGCTGCTGTAATAACTCTTTTGAACAAGAGTGTTTTGTTGACTAATTCGTCCCTCTCAAAGAATCACGTGCTGTCTTTGGAGATGGAGCATTATCTTCAAGAGCCGGGAGGGGGGATTTATATAAATCATGATTTAATTTCATTTATCATGATTTATATAAAAATATAATGAAATAGTAAAAGCTAAAAGATGAAAGAGGCACGCGATTAGGAGCGGGTAGGGTTTAATATCATTCTGATTCGCACAATTCCAGCTTGGAGAGGAACCGTGGCTCGGTCTTAGGTGTAAAAATTTTGGAATTCCCCCTTGACACTGAAGATGACGTTGGTAATACTTACTGGCCTACATGAAGAATAATTGGGGTTGAAAATACATGTATTTGGTGAAAGACAGAGAAATTGATTATTAAAATACAAGTTGTATTTGTTATTTGACAAATAAATCGTGTAATACTGTCTTAGAATAAAACTGAGACGATGTACCTCGCTGAGGCAATGAACAATTCGTTGTCGGTTGTGCCTCTCCCTCAGTTAACCATCTCCACACCTCTTTGCTCAACCTTTCACTGTTCTGCTGTCGTAGTTTCAGTAGCCTAATCGTGCATTTCAAGGCTCAGATGAAGAAAGGGTGGCATGTTAAAGAAAGACATCATTTTTGCATTCATATTGAGCAATGCGGTTATCAGCATTTTGGTATCACTGGCCACATCCACGCGCCACGTTTTTAAACTAAATGTATCTCTTTGTTTTGCACCACAGAAATATGCCGAGTCAATACTTTTAAACTGATAAGTATTAAATGAAATTCAGTGAACCTAATGTAAAACAACTCCCATAATACTTTTGTGAAAGAAAGAAAGAAAGAAAGAAAGAAAGAAAGAAAGAAAGAAAGAAAGAAAGAAAGAAAGAAAGAAAGAAAGGAAAATTACATTCGAAGCGCCACCAATTACGTTCACTGAGGGTCTCTACAACATAGAAATAAATTGTTTAAAACATACAGAATTGTGGCTCTCCAGAACTGATCAAAAACCAATTTGGTTAACCGATGGACCACTGATCAAATTAACACACGTGGATGCACGTGATTGGCAAATACAAGAAGGAGTCCTGTAACAACACTGAGTCAGGAGTCGAGCCTCAGAGAGAGAGAGGGTGCAAAAACAGTTCACAAATGTGGCAGTTTCTTGTTTAATTAAACAGCTGTTAAATGTTTTACAGAACAAACCACCAGCCCCGCATTTATGCTACATGGTTATAAACGACAGTGGCGTTCCAAATGCCCTTTTAATGCTAAACCCAGTAAAGTTTATAGCGAAGCACGCCCCTGCCTCCTCGGCCTCTCCCTTTGTGTTAAAGTTGGCCGGAGGTCTCGCAAGGTCTTGCAAGTGACAGTTCAGTGAATAGCGGGTAGATGGCACAATTTTCTCACATTTACAGAGAGGAGCGCACCGAGCTTGGATCACCAACTCCATTTAAAAGCACTTTATTTAAAATAACAAAGATAACTGTCAGTCTAAATACACATGCATCTTAAACAGAAGGTATTGGCTGACACGTGATGGTATGGGAAACCTCACACGCTGGGTGTATACAGCATTTTCATCAAAGGAAGTGGTAACCAATGAGTTCAAAAATAAGTTAAAACATGAGACAAAGCAAACAGAATGCACAGTCAGCAAATATTATTACTATTATTATTATTACATGGTATGATGTAATAATAAGAATAATAATAATAATAATAATAATAATAATGTTTTGGTCAATTTGATGTCACAGCGGTAAATTTTACATTGACAACATTGTCAGTATAGCACATAATGTTTATCTCAAACTAAATCGTAAATTAGCTCGCTTCGTTTGCTTGTCTTGTCTTGATGGAAGAATCCCGGGTCTCTTCAGCGATCTGGTGAAGTCTGGACTAGGCCGCGTGCTCGGGTCGGGTACCGGGGCTAGTCAGGTGCCATCTTGGACTTTCAACATCTTCACAAAGCGCGGGAGCAGCTCACCAAGCAAATACGTATGGGGTTATGGTGACTGCCCCATCAACAAATAAATACATAAATAAATAAACAAATACATAAACACATAAATAAAATCCATGACCTGTAGGTGTCACCATGGAGAACAAATAAATGCTCAATGTTTTACAGATAGTGGAATCGTACAAACTTCATAGCTAGCTCTCTCTCGCCCTCTCTCTCTCTCTCTCTCTCTCTCTCACACACACACACACACACACACACACACACACACACACACACACACACACATGCACAAACACACACAGGATGTAGGCCTAATAGAGACAGTTAAACTTACATGCTAATGAGACAGGAAGAATGTAAACAAATTGCTGTGAGTATAATTTGAGACTGTAAGAACCTGTTGACACAGCCGTCAGTACTACTTCGATTCAGCAGTACAGGCAGTCACATCAAATGCGTATGAAATATCTTGCTTTGGTAGATGCTCCTTGAGTAAGTCCTCCTGTTATATATAGACAACCAATGTCTGGTAATCTTAATGCAGACAAGTACTTTAAAGATACAGGGGTTCACACTAGAGAGGAGAGAGAAGCGGACTGTGAGAATGATCGTGCATTTTTAGGTCTGAAATGAAAGCAGATCAAACTGACATCTACATACACTTTAACACATTAACAAATAAGGGCATCGCAAAACTTAAAAAAATAAAATAGAAACACAACAAAACAATTACCCCATAATAATACAGCCTAATGTGATACACATTATCATGGCCTTTCTGACGTCAAGAAATAAATTAGATAAACATAAAGATATATACAATTTCATAATTTACTCTTAAATATTGTTCGGTGAATCATTACAGATAAAATTCCCGCGCTACATTTAATGGCAAGCCAAACGGGCCCTCGCAACTCACTTTGGGCAAGTACAATTTCTACTGCCCACATCATCTGTGAAAGTAGCCACAAACGGATCACTGTTATAATTATGTATGACAGTATAACATTTAACGTGTATTAAAATCAACACCCATGATTGCGTGCCCATATTGCACTGCAGTTAGGCGCCAGCGCGTGCACGCGCACGTGCAGGCCTACACAGATATGCAAATATTTCAGTGATTTGTTTAATTTAGCTTTGTTTTTGGTCTTTACATTTTTGGTCTTCTACCGAGAAGACGCAATAGGTATTACAGATCGCCGGGTGTGCGATTTTACATGTTCTTTTTCGTCGCTCCAAAGTGTATTTTCTTTTTCCGGGAGAAAATAAATAAAAGTGACATCGTAGCGAGGGAGAGCTCATTAGTTCGATGTCCAACGCTAATAAAAGAACAGAAGTGCAAATTACAGAGTTCAGCCTCAACACACGCTCTGTCAACTAACATCAGCCCCGGCAAGCTATGATCCAGATTATTGCAAAGTTACGCTGGCCGGCCTCCTGAAGAAAAGCTATTTCATTAAATGTTAGCCCACTAAAACGTCACCCGCCATAAAACAGAACTTGTGTGTTTAAAGTAATTATTCAACTTAAAGCAATGTATCTATGTCCAATGATATGCTAAACACATCGTATTATTATTATTATTATTATTTTTATCAATAGCAGTAGTAGTTCGTATAATCAATTATTTAAGTTTAGTGAGAATTGTTTAACAACAGTGTTAACAGTGAGGCAACTCAGTACACTGCAAGAATGTAAAATATAAATTGACAAGCAATCCCTAAAGGAACGAACAAACTGTCGGGAATTTATAATAATTCAGTAATCATAAACCTCCATTTATCATTTCCCGTCCTCGGCTTGTTACACCAACGCCCAGGACTAACTACTCCAAAATTACAGCGTAATTAGATTTTGCTGACTTTCACCATTAATTAGACAGAAACGTAGTGGGACGCCTTTGAAATTTGAGAAACTGGGGGGGAAATCGTCTGAAGCGAGATTTACTTAAATAAATAAAGACTGACACGGGCTTGGATTGTGTCTATGGGAACGGCTGGATTAATGTCTGCTTCAATACTTGTTCGTTTGGAGTGATGGGTCCAGAGTTGGGCTGGGAATACTAAGTAAAACAACAACAAAAACAACTACAACAACTCAGCCGCATCAGCAACAGCCACGAGAGCAGAAACAGAACCTTCATTATTATTATTATCATTATTATTATTATTTATTTTTTCATTATTGGGCTATTATAAATATATATACTCTATACTCTTCACGATGCAGAGTGACGCGCTACATCCCTCGACATGAACTGAACAGAAATAATTCCACTTCGAAAGAGTTACATATTTCACTTTCATAGCCTTTCTAAGAGTTGCATAATACATTGTAAGCGAGAATATCAATGAACACTGGGAACACTGACCAGTCTTCATAATGACACCTCGATCATCCGAACGTTTTGAGGTGGCCTAGTCATCACCATTATTATTATTATTATTATTATTACTATATCATCATTATTATTATTATTATTATTATAAATTCAGAGTTTATTTCTTATGTTTTCATCTTGAAAAAGAAAAAAAACATATTTAGAAAAAAAATCACACCCTGTATATGCCTAATACAGCCTATTCACGCAAAGTCAGTGGAAAAATAAACATCTTTGCATTTCTTGCTTTAAGGGAATCGTTCATTTTACTTAAGTTTCCGAAGATTCTGTTTGTGTCATTACATAATAATAAATAAATGTCTGCTGCTTGCCGCTAATAGCCTCATTCAGCCACTGCGTTTGCTGTTCAGACGGAGGGGGGTCTATTTCTTTAGCAATGTGCTTTCCATTACGAGCGCTGCTTTGCTCTAGGGAGCCGTAGTTTGCGCTGCATCGCGAGACGCCATATTGACTCAACTAATAGGACACCAAGTAAAACGCGAGCTTTAAGGCATACTTCCACACGCTTGGTTTTCCACTATTAACAACCCGAAATACAATTTAACACATAGCTCTGGATGGGAAGTTTAACAGGGAAGCCAAAGAAGCAGAACGACCGCCATTTTTTTTAACTTTAAAACCGGCGTACTGAAGCGGTTTGTGCTCCACATAGAGAAAAGAGGAGCGGTACGGCCTCTGTTCTTTTACGTAGGTTGTCTGAAATCCAGTGCATCTTTCTATTGCGGTTTAGACATCGCGGTGCCTGCAGTTCTTGCGAAGTCAGGAACAGTTTGAAATCCACGGTGGAAGCGCTGGGTTTTTCCCTTTTTGAATAGTGTACTCCGGTGACAATGGGGGTCACTAACCAAGAGATTAAAGACTGGGGGGGAATACTTTCACGGTGTTACCACCATTAGGTACCGGAGGTTATTGTTTCTTTCAAAGCGAAACCTTGCCGGACATTTGTTTTAATGCTAAACCTGATTCCTTGTTTCATGTAATTATTTTGTTTTAATGCTCCACTGGTTTTTCCTCCCATGAAGTCAAACTTACGGGCATTCAAAATTGTATCCAGCTACACGATTCAGCAATCTCTCTCTCTCTCTCTCTCTCTCTCACACACACACACACACACACACACACACACACATTCATATTCCTAGTTAATTCATGCTCGATATCACGTTTGAGAAGAGCACCCTATTCATTATGAATAGCAAAGAACAATAAAACAGAGAATACCTTTTGATTTCAAATTCATAAATTATAATTTAATACCAAGAACAAATTTACAGCAGAATGCTTGTTTACAATAAGCTAACACAAACAAACAAGAATTGTTTTCAACTATAAACTTCCACACACACTCACGTACACCACTTGCAATTAATAATAATAATAATAATAATAATCATAATAATCATAATAATAAAAAAGTATCTATACGTTATCAATACCCTGCAGTAATATAGTTATATATATATATTTATATATATATATATAAAAACGTGGGTCAGTTGATGAAACTGTTTATAATTACAATCATGACTCATTCTCTGGTCCATATGTGTCCTAGAACAGCCAAAGGTTACTGTCCAGTAAGCTACACTATGATCCCTTTTTAAATCTGCCCCAGTGTGGTGACTTGTGTGTTGAGGAAAACCCTCAAAACAAGGACAAAACTGCAAGCTTTCGTACACACAAGGCATCGGCTCTCAATGAAAAGGAGTGAAACACTAAAACAAAATAGTGATTCCCCCCCCCCACCCCATTTCCAATCCACCCTGTCCTTATTAAGTCCTATTACTGAACATTTTATCATTTTCTTTTTTATATAAGGGCTATTGTTCTGAATGCACAGATTATATCTATACAGTCCAAAAAAAAAGAAAAAAAAGAAAAAAAACAAACAAAAAACATTTACATTTATATATATATATACCAAATGTAAAATAGGTTAGAGACCTGTGGCCATGCATTCACAGTCTAAATACATTTTAAGAAAAAAAAAAAAAAAAACAAAACATTTTTTCATAATATGTATATACATTAAAAACAGAGCTTTCAGTGCTACTAGCTAAGTCTGTCACTCATTTTGAAGACATTTTGTATTACCAAATAAAAAATGGCAACCACCGATTCTGAAATCACATATACTTTGTATAAAAGAGGACTCAATGAAAAGAATTGACCTATATTTACAACAACACTGCTTTTAATCGCTGTCATTCGTGTGTGAAATGCAGAATGATAAGACTGATGTTTCCCAGTTTACACTGCTCCCCAGGTACCTAACACTTTACTACCCATTTTAATAGCAATGACTAACTCACTCTTAACAGGCACTTAATGCTTAAAGTGTATTGGGCATTATTTGAGTTTAATACAGTTTGACAATTCAGGGAACATAACACTGCTTCTGTAAAATATCTTAGCTCTAATATTTAAATGTAAAGTGACCCTTGACCCCTGTGTGTGTGTTTTTTTAAAGATATTAAATTACTAAATGCTTTCACTGATGAGCGGTATCTATTAGACCAGTACAGGTGTACAGCGGCATACAAATTGACAAGAGAAACCTGATTTAAAGTCACTTGTTTTGCCACCTCATGTAAGTCTGTAAAACGGAACGTGTGGGTCTTTTACACTTCAGTCCTGCGTTAGTGGAATTTAGCATGGGTCATCAACCAATAACACAAGCCCCGTTATTAAACATTTAATGCATAAATAACCCCATTTGGTTAAAATACATCTGGTGTAAAATAAAAACATAATTTGTTCGGTTGAACATTCGGCTTTAAATCACTCTAAAGTGCAAAAAGCGCCATGCCAAAGTTTGGAATACGGATAAAAATATGGACCTTGTTCCACAAACGCGTTGTAAGCGTCGTAAATGTAAGAATTGCGTTTGAGCTGTTAGATTACAACTGATGCGTTGAGCATGTTTGACACAAGACTCAGAAGAGTGCTAATGAAGAGGAATTCCCAGTTCCTTACTATTCTCATATCGAGTGAAATACTTCAATTTTTTGGGTCACTAAAAGTAAACGGAACGTGAACTTCCCAAATTACCCCAAAGACCTCAGTAAATAACGGGTCAACTTGACAGTAAGTGCGCTCCCTGCATCACGCCATCTCTAGTTGTACAAACGTTTCCCAAAAATATTGCCGTGGATTTCATTTTAATTCTTGAAGAACAGGTTTCTTACATTGTTTCACTGTTTCATATGAAGCCATAGTTATATTAAAAACTGTATACTACAGAATCACATAAGCCGGTTTGGAACCACGAAGGAGAATAAATACAAAAACAGCTATAGATACATGGACACAGGACAATAATAATTTGAAAAAAATAACTTACTTTTTTCAATTTTCTTCTATTTTTTCCTCCAAATTCTCCTTTTAAATGCACTTTATAATTTTAATTCCTCAGAGGTTTACCGAAAAAAAAAGATTGAAAAGCAATATGTTGTTCAGAATGATACGGGAGCTCTTGTCTGGATTGTAGAAGTTCTCTGAATGTCTCTCTCTTTTAATTCACAGTCATTTCTGAAATTGTCTTTCTTCGTGTTAAGTAAACTGGTGTAACAGCGGTTTTCCTTCAAAAAGAGACGCTATCTACTGTCGTCTGATACTCGTCGCGTTCTTCTCCAGCCTTATTGAATTGACATGTAGGGCCAGTTAAAACTGCTTCCGGAAAGCAACATGTCTCTAATGAGTGTTTCAATGGGGGTTTTACCTACCAAACGGACGAAAAATAATTGCTCTATGACCGAAGAGGAGACCGTGCGAAGGGAGGGCAGGCGAAGTAAAAGCTTCCCAAATCGAGTCGGCTGGTTGGGGTATTGGCTCCGGACGTACTCCTCCAGAGCACATTGCGATTTCTCTTGCAAACTTTCCACGTGAGCCACATCGGAAAGACCGCAAGCATCTAGAAGACGGGAGGAAAGCATAAACATTAAAAGAGGGATTGGACACACGACACAATTTGGAACGCTAATTGGTAGAGTAAGAGAACTGCGAGGCCCTTGGTTGTGGGCAGCCAGGGGTGACGTGACCACAACTTTAATCCGTTCAAAGTCAAAATAAACTCCAACCCTCTCTCACATGTGACGTGTCAAATAATTTAATTTCCCTGGGAATATTCTCGCCAAAGTCGAATAGCGAACTCTGGCCTGATTTCACCCAGACCATTTTAGATGATCATAGACTAAATCATGGTAAACCTACATAACTTCGGCAGGATACGGTGTCACATACATTAAACGCAGATAATTATTAAACTGTATATTTTATTGAAGCAAAGTAAACACTACATATTTTCTGTCCCCTGGGTCATCATGAGTATCCACACTTGATAAATGTTGCGATTTTGTCCCCTTAGCCTACCACACATGAGTATAATATAACCATTGGCTGGTTGTATTCCCAAAATATATGAAGCCTGTTTGCATGAGATTTTAATAGCTTTTGACTGTCAAAAAAAGATTAAACATATACAAACAATCAGCACTAGGACGTATCTTATCAAGGCGTTTTTAGGCTTTTAATTTAGCAAATGAGGTGATTTCAATGACGTTAAATAGCACAAACCACGACAAAATATTTTATCACAAAATACACAACGGCATATTGAAACTGACAACTATCTCGGACGCTTCGTAGTAATTGAGTTTATTTAAAAATCAACAATGCACATACGTTTAGTTTTCTCTCTTTCTTAGACCGGCGACCATTGCCTGATTGTGCCATATTCCCGCCATCTAAATATTGGGAGCATAAAATTAAATATTTTTCCAACAGTTAAGAAAACACGTTTTAACGTAACCTTTGTATGTATCTACATTCGAAAAAGTAAACCACCAACAGCAGGCAAAAACCCTTTAATAAAATTTACGTTAAGCGGAGTTCTCGCATTCATCGCCTATGTATGGCAGTAATCACCAATAAACATGGCCGTCTCACAGATCCTCAGCAAAAACAACCCTTTTTTATGCTTGCTTTTACGTGATCTGTTCACTGCTTGAAGGACAGCGTACCATTACAAAGGCAAATAGCACTACTCTCACCATCTCAATTTATGTTAGGGAGATGGCTGTGCAAACTGGAAACTACATCGAACGATGAACGCAGTAAGACGTAATTACTCGATAGCAATTGCACATCGTGTCAGTTTGCGAGTCGTTCCGTTGAATATACTACATAAAAGCAAGACATACACACAGGATACATTGAAATTACACAATGTTGTCAAACGTTAAGGTCATGTATTTAACAGTAGTTTTCTATTTCTAAAAATCACGTCATTAATTTTTAACTCCCTGCTCCGTTTTTAAATGTTTTTTTATATATATATTTTATTATTTGGCCATTAAAGCTTATTTATGGTTTACAATACGGACATCATTATTGTGGGAAGTTGCGGTCATTACCCGGTTTTGGTGCAAGTCCAGGGAATGGTTCGGATCGCCTGGTCACCCTAACACAACACACGGTTGACTCCGAGCTACTTTCCCACATAGTATGAAATGTTATGCTCCAGGCTCTCAAACTCTTGTGCGCTATTACGATATTATTTACAGCATTAACAAGATATGGTTTCCTATGGAGTCAATGGTTCTTGGTGGCATAGATACTAAACAGGACGAGGTGTAATAAGACATGGCTGTAATACGTGCAAAGATAACATTAGGCCCATGTTCTGCCCTTGCCCACACACACACACACACACGCACACACACACACTGCCAAAGTGACATCATTTATATCTGTCATTCCTTATAAATGCTATAATTGATGGTACAGAAACACATAATCATGGCGAAGAAAAAGCCAATCATTCCTTTTATATCGCTTCATTTTCAGTGCCTGTAAATTAATGTTGAACATGCTGCAAAGATCTAATATCATTTAATAAAGCAGTCCTCAGGAATTGCGGGATTATGCTTTATAAATATGTGGATAAATAACTACAATTTAAGGAACAAGTGTTTAAATATGTACCTTTACTATCCTACTTTTTAAATGAGATTTTATCTAATTTAAATACGATAAAAGGCTGTACAGGTTACATCATGGAATAATTCATAATTCATCTATATGGCCAAGCAAAATTGTTTATGTTTCAAGGAAACAAGTTAGATCACAGTGGGCATCATGTAATTTCCCAATGTGCTAATATGCTAACCTTCTTAATAAATATGGTTTAGCTTTTTTTCAGGGTGTCCCGAGGTTTATTTCATTAGAGGAACCCACTGAACATGGTTCTAAACCATATAGGCATACAAAAATATTGAATACAAACAGTTTTGCACTCAAGAATCCTCCCACCTCACACACACGCATGCAAGCACGACCCACAGTTAGCATCCATTTGATGATTTTTACTTGCAAATTGGGAGGGGCTCGCTTTCCCCCGGTCCATTGCTTACCTGAGGTGAAAAGCACTATGGCTTTTAAGCAGCTGTACTCTGCGGAGTCGACATGCAAGGCTTTCAGCTTCTCCACTTGCTCTTGGAAGATCCTTATGTGATCCATGAAGGCTACAACCCGATCCGCGGACATGGGAGAGGCGTGCAGGCCCGCCGCCGCCAATAGAGGGGCCACGTGGAGCGGCATGGAACACTGAGCAGCGTTTAGAACAAACAGCTCGCTCCAGGTTAGCCTCAGAAGGGCCACCTGGTCCGTAATCTGTAGGTCAGGGAAGAAGGGGATATTCCTGGCCCACTCCACCGCGCTGAAGAGCATCCGGGCCGCCAGTTCGCAAATGTTCTCGATGCCCATGATGTTATTTGGCTGCATACACTGACTGCCATACCGGGACGTCGGGTAGGGCTCCGCTCGCAGAAGAAGGGAAATATATCCGGATAGATAGGAATGACAGTGCAGAGGGTCCCCGTTTGTCAAGGCGAACTGACCGTGGTGCGGCTGCGTGGGTGGCATCCGTCCTCTTTGAACAGCTGCAGTAAAAAGAGAAACTGCAGATATTGATGCCTGAATTCTACACATAAAAACACAGTTTAGCTTTGCAACTGACTTCAGAAAACATACACATAGTTGTGCTCTCAGTACACACTTAAAACTGTTTTTTAAATGCACAGTGACTTTATTGTTAAGTAGCTAGCTTCATTTTACTTCAGTTTAAAAATAGTTTTCCCCAACTTCCGTCTTCCTAAGTTTACAGATGTGACAAAACAAATGTTATTAGCTGTAGCTCCATCGGTCAAAATTGGATCTATAGGATGAACAGCACGCTGTGGTTCTTACAAGACACTATACAACACGATTTTTGTTACTAATACTATGTGTTGTTTTTTAAAAAATAAGAATATAAATAAGTGCCAAGCATGTCATAGTATCAATGTGTATACTTTGGATGCAAGCACAAAGAAAACAGAACAACGCTCACTGGCTAACCCTTAACCTACTTTACTAGCTATTCAGGCTATTATATTATCCACAAACTACATCGGCGAGTATAAAAAACTATATACCGATTGATCTATGAGCTTTACCCCTCTCTTGTCGATATTTTTCAATGTAAAGAAAAAAAAATGTTGCTCGCTGAAACGCAAATGAGAGCAACACGATTTCGAAATCATTACAGTGTGCGATTTTAAAACAAGCTGTCTCCACAATGCCTCGCCACAACAGCACGACATATCCGTCCTTGTGTTATACTCAAATCCAGATGCACTCATGGGTTCCCCCTTTCATCCGCACTCGGCCAACAGAGTCTTTGTGCGGCACAAAAAAACCCACACAAATACCACGACACCGACTATAACTTGGAACCGAATTGTTTCAGGGGAATACAGTTTGTATGCTAACAGCAAAGGGAAAATGATACACACTCCGTCTCTAGCTAAGCAATGAAGGCGTTTCTTGCGTGCTCCTGCCGGGTAGTCTGGTGAAGAAGACTCGGGGAGAGAACCGGGGAAGAACAACGGCACGAGACAGGGTTAGTTCAACACAAAGCAGATACAAATACATCGATAAGAAAACAAAAGTCCCAATACCTTCCCGCCTCATGCCAACTTTGAGGCATTTTTTGAGCCGACAGTACTGACACTGATTGCGATGGTGCTGGTCGATAGGACAGTTCCTGTTAGCACGGCATGTGTAGGTGAGGTTTCTCCGTACGCTCCGTTTGAAGAAGCTTTTGCATCCCTCGCATGTGAACTGGCCATAGTGTTTACCGCTAGATTTATCCCCGCAGACCACGCACTCTATGTGCTGCGGCTGTTTCTCCGCCTGACTCTGGGTCGTTTGGTTCGACGGCGTAGACTGGGTGTTGTTCGGAGGTCCGCCTTGGACGGGCGTCTGCGGGGTCGGCTGGGCGACCTGCGAGCCCGCGAGGTTCAGCTGGCCTGGTTGAGGCGTTGGGAGCGATAGCGGTCCTCCTTGCGGGGCTTGCGCAGAGAGGGTGCCCTGCGTATCGGCGACATCGTCCTGGGAACCCCTCCACACTACCATTGCCATATCTGTCAGTCAACGTTAAGAAACTTTTTTTCTCCCGTTTTTTTGGTGTCGTAGTGCTTTGATAGTTCTGAAATATCGCAGCAGACTGTTGTTGACAGAGAAAATAGAACAGATAAAAAATGAACGTTGACTAAATATTTTCTGGGCTGTCCTCTGACACTTGCGAAAAGCAAAACGAAAAGAAACAAAAAAAAATTACATCAATTGTTTTTCTTTGAACGAAGAGAGCCGAAATATTTTATTTTTAAACCTGAGGGGATGAAGGGATGAGTTGCAGCCGCGCGCTCAGAGGCCAAATCCAGGGAATCCTGCCGTTAGCCATTCAGCCTCCCCATGAAGGAAAAACAAATTATGAAAAAATTGCAATAAAACAAGACAACCAACATACACCGGGAAGGGACACAGAGCCGAGTGAGAGGCACTGGACCCGATGGACAACTGAACCAAACAAAGATAAAAAAAAAATAAAAAAATAAGCCAAAGTCAGCTCTTAAAGACACCCGCTGCAAGCGATCGATCCCAAGTTTCTTGAGAAGTTCCGCAGAAAACCATCAACTGGTAAAAAAGCGATTCTGCTTCTTCCTTTTCTTCTGATTGAGGCGACACCAGCATGCAGACCCCAAAGCCAGTGCTTGAGTCAAATATGATGAAGTCAACTCTCCGGCAAGCAAGTGTAGTAATGAAAAAAAAAGATCACAACCTATAGAACCTCCTTCATGCGCGTAAAAATAATAAGAAAGAGATCAGAGAATCAAAGTGATCAAATATGTTAAAAAGGAGGAGGTTAGGAAATGATTGCGATTTGCAGGAGCGGGGCTGGCAGAGTGCTTTCTCTCTGATCAGCTCGCCGAGCTCTCTATATAGTGAACTTTGACACGACTGCTGCAACTTAGCACACGTTACCATGGAGATAGGCTTCCATATAAGGAAAGTGACTGTGTTTGACTGGTCAGAGCTCACGGACCGCCCCCTGAACCCCATTGGCTAGTCGGCACTTGTGCTACTTGGTGCTTTGCCAAAGAAAAGGCGGGTGGGTGGAGAATCTGCAAGGTCTTAACGAGAGATGGGTTACTGTGTAGCCAAGAAAAAAAGCGAGAGCATTTCCATTTTATTCCCATTAATATGTATTCAATAACAATATCCTACAACGTTTATGATTTATGCATGGCAAGTTTATTGACAACATATTCAAATTTTAAATGACCGAGGCAGTAAAGATAAAAAACGATATATCACTTAAATTTTCATTGGGCCTTAGTACAATATAAAAATGCACTACTCTCAATAGCTACTTATGAAATATATATAATAAATATGTATTAGTATTGTAGGGTTGGTTTCACATTCATACAGTTTACACCTAATTACAGGTAACTATTAACCTTTTTAAATGCGACATTTTTATAATAATCATAACATACGCATGTAAGAGCATAACATAATGCTGGTATTATATAATTATATAAGTAGGTATCATTCCTTTTACACAATATGATTATCACTTTATGAGTTCATAGTTTCGTATAATAGTGCCTAGCCGTCAATATTCAGCAATAAATAAGAAGCATATTTTCTTAAAAAGTTAACTTAAAACAGTAAAAAATGCATCCTTTGTAAAATTAAGATTCATGTCCCCTCTCAATCATGACAGATAACCATACTAATAATGTGTGTTTTCAATCAATTTTTTAAATCAAAAACGGAGTGTTATGACGCCAGACGCAAAGTAATTTCTAGACATATGCATCTATGCACGAACGCACACACACATATTCTGTCTGTCTGTCTGTGTCTGTCTCGCTCTCTCTCTCTCTCTCTCTCTCTCTCTCTCACACACACACACACACACACACGCACACATAGCTTGCAAGGCAAAGGTTATATTAGGTTGGCTTTACCGTTTTTAGCTAAAGTGTCTCTGAGTTGTATTGCAGCGTGTTAATAATATGTACAGAAATATGGCGAATATGAAATTAGTTTAGAAAGCACGCGTTGGCCTAAGTGTTCATCGTACTGTGCAGGTATGTGAAATTGTATCATAATTTATGACATCACTGCACACTAAGGACATATTTTATCCCACTGGTTTATGCGTTATGTGTTGCAAATACGTTATCTGCAATTTCCGCAATGTAATTGCATTTATTAAAGTCATAAGCTCGTTCTTATATAATTACAAATTATCAGGAACTGAGTAATTGAAAAGATAAATATAAATAAATGCTAAATGAAAATGGTAGGGATTCATGGCTAGATTTATGCAGATGTATAGATGAATGGGGATGAAATTGTTCAAATAACATATTTCTGTTGTGCAAAATAAATGTAATGTTTTTATCTTAATGTTTAAATTCACCAAAACGTCAAATTTCAGACATAATGTGCCCACGGGATTGCGATGTACTTTTAACTGAAAAAAATCTTAGTTCTTGAAAGAAAAAAAACTATAAAAAACACAAAGTGTGTCAATGAAAGCGCAAATGGAGTAAACCCGCCAATTACAAAATGAAGTTGAACAAAACATGCCATTAATCATTAAAAGTGTTCACGGCCTTTAGTTCTAAATATGCTCCTATTTTCTGATTGTATTTTAAGTATTTATGAATGGATTTATACATTGAATGCATAGACACGGTGACTGGTATGGTGATATTTGATATTTACACTCCGAATTCTTTGTTTATTTCGGTTTCTGTTTTGCTAAGTTTGTCTGCTGTTCGTTATCTCAACCCTAACAACCTCCACAACCCAGCGCGAGCAAGTGGATCCCTGGTATTCCCGGGATTTCGACTTGTAGCAATTTTTAACTGCCGGCTCGTGGTACTTTGAAAGGAGAGCTGTCAGGATTCGGGTCCTTCTAAAATTTACTGGGCTAAATCGGAGAATATGCTGTCCATGAAGAGAAAAAACACAGAAGACAGAATCTATTATAGTGTCTGGGTGCCCCCTAGCGTATGAATTACTTCAGCCCAGGATCTGGCTCAAATAAAGCAGAGCCGCCGTAAATGCAACCTGCTTCGATCTTTCGTCTCTCTCCAACACTAAAGTCACTGCTGGCCATTTTAATCTGATTAACGCTTTAGGGGTTTCCATCTAATAGCCTTGGACGTCGCTGAACTACGTGTGTGGGTCTTCACTTTTACCTTTTCCTGTCAGTTTTGGATGCGCACCGGAGTGTGTTTTTGTACTCAGGTTTTGGTTGAGACTGTAAGCCCGACTGCAGCACTTTCCCTGCGGTCATTTCCTCTTTTCCTTCCTTATTCGTTCTGTTCTTTTTTCCCTTTTTATTATTATTTGTTTTTGCAAAACGAACTGTCAAAAGAATACAAGCGCGGTGCAATTTGCATCGTCGTAAACTGGATTTTACCGTGTCTCCGATGGTGAGTCTGTAAATTCTGATCTATTTGTTTGATGAATGCTGTAAGGTTCTTGTCATTACGGTATTCAACCCCCTGCGACAGACTGGGGTTGGACATGATTATTAACAATTCTCTCAACCATTACCACATTAGAACTGCTAATTCATAAAACTATCGTTTTAGAATTTACAGAAAATATGTACGTATATGCCTAAAATATTTCCTGCTTTTACCGTACTTTTTCCAGGGCACGTGGAGTGGCGTGAAAGATGCTCTTAAATGGCATACCCTGTGGACATGTGTATTTAAAAATGTCTTTATTCCATAGCATGTGTGTTCACTATGTCCCTATTAAAACACACACACAAACCTCTCATATTTCACATAATCTGCATAACCTAAATCAAGTTACTTCTGACATATCGTAACCTTCCAACGTGTATGTATACATACATATATACGTATATCCACGTGAATATAAATGAGTTAAGTTCCAACAACACATACCAAATGCATAAGTTGTTGATTCCTCCTCCGCGTAATACATTCCTCCTTCTTTCTGTTTATACTTATTTAGAATGTATTCTTGCGGCCGTCTGTTTTCTTTCTTCCTTTGGCTGGATAATCAACGATGACTCTCCACACGAAGCAATTAATGCCTTCTGAAGATGTCCTACTATTATCAAAATTACTTTATGGAAACTGTACAGAAAAAAAAAAACAATACGCGTCGTATACTGTGCAAGCATGTGAGAAATTAGTTCATCCTGTTTTAAACTTTAACTTTAAAACACAAGGATCTTCATGGCTTTTCAATAAGCGGAGTTTCATATAGTAATCTTTAAAAAACTGAAGAAAAATGGGGAATAAAAAAACATTTTGGAGAACAAGACGTGCCTAAGGGGAATTTACCCCCGCAAAAAGCCGAAAGACGCTTTTACTGCGTGTTTTTTTTCTGTTCCGCAGAAGGGAGAACGCGCTATTCCGCACTGCTGCGTCGTGTGGGCAGAGCAAGGCGTAGAGGGAGGGAATCAGTTGAGACACCTGTCTGTTTGCAAGGAAACCTCTCTTATATGGTTATATGGTATATGGCTTACTCAATGTTTTTTTTTAATCCAACCGATTTCTGTATCTATAAATTTCAAGTTTCCTTCATACCATTTCTTAGATTCCCCTTACTGTACATCTCAAATCCTACCGTGATAACAAAGCGTAAAACCATAAATAGGGTAGACAACACACTCTGATCTTATATTATATCATGGACAATGTTCAATAAAGTTCTCTTTGGGTGATATGCAAATTACAAATATACCTGCTATTTAAAACTACAACAATCCTAAAAAGAAAAGCTTCTGTATTTGTGCCATGGAAAGCAAGAAGAAATAAAGTTAAACGCGGACAACAAGCAAGTTACTCCAAAAACCGCTCATATAAACATTTGAAGATGACACGGATGTGGCTTTATTGCAGTTTTGTTGACAATAATAACAATAATGACAACCAACAAAAATAACAAGGACATTAATAACATCAAAAATAATAAACATAATAACAATTTATAATAATAAGAGATAAATAGTTGCATAATTATATATCCTCTGGCTTAATATGTATTGATTGTATTAATATGAATTGTATGTTGGTGTAAAGCTTAAACAGTCTTTGGTTAATGAATTTCCTCATGCAGGTTTGATTTTGATGGTTGGCTTGATGAGTCACCGTGTTCTTTATTCTCACCACAGTTCCACATGTACAGTTTTAATACATTGCAAATAAGCCGTTCTGTTACTTGAAAAGTACTAAGTGTATCTATGGAAGAATTTTCATACTATCGACTTTTGTCGCCGAAAACTGGACACTGGAATGCGGTGATGTTTTTTATTTTCTCCAAATGTCTTTTTGAACCAAACCCTTCTATGTACGTGTAGGTGCTCTATCATCAGAAAAGAACAAAAACATAAAGAGGGAGACGTGTTCTGCCTCAGCTAATGCTAAAAACGTTACTCTGCATTAAAACACTTTAAAATATGCACAGTTAGTGGTGTATGGATGCAAAAGTTTTTGTTTCATGGAATTTCTAGAACATATTAGTGTTGTATGTATAAGTTAACTTGATAGCCTGATGTTTTAGATTAATTGGAAATTCATCAATTCTGGACGGCTACATGTTTTGGACATAACATTTTACAACTTTAATTCCATTGTTTCAATAATAATAATAATAATAATAATAATAATAATAATAATAATAATAATAATAATAATGCGCTGGAGTATGTGGTGTTCATGAAAAGCACTAATTCTGATAAATGTCGCTTCGTACTAGGGAAAGGAAAGGGAAATGCGAGCCAGATTTTTACACACAGTTGTATTCATTCAAGACAAAGCAGTGAATGTGTATTAATAATGTCAAACAGCCTATATGATTGCAAAAGATAGTCATTTTAGTGTGGTACATAGAAATGCTTTTCCTTCGTAATGATGAAATGTTCCTTCACAGAATAACATCCGTAAATGGAGCTCAGCGAGACTCCAGGCACAATAGCGCGCCCCCGTCGGGATTCCCATCGATTAGGACGAGAGTCGGAGATGTCATCGCACTAAATATTTACTGATCACACTCAAATAGTGGGAACTTTAACGATTTTCCCTGTTCAGCGCGCGGAGAAAGGGGTAAAGCACTTTATTATTGTTTGTGAAGCAAAGAGCGCTCTCCCAGCCGGGCCGCGTCGAGAGGCGCCCTCGCCGGGATAAGAGGAGTTAGAGGATCGATAGGCAGTGATTAGGAGGGACAGTTGTTGAGAACCATTATGTCCTGGGAAAGGAGCGAACTTCACACGCTGAGGGGGCGCAGCCGACCTGCAGGGAAAGAAAGGACTAGACGAACAAAACAAAAACATGACAGAAGAAGAAGAATGAGGATGAAGAGACGGTTTTGGAGGTGGAAAAACCAAAATTACTCAATTGAAAAATTAAAGCTTAATGCAAAATGAGAGAGCTGAAAAATGAAGATGAAATAACAGCAGGCCAAAGCAAATGCGAGTAGGTATGGACTAGTCCTCAAACGCTTTAGGCCGCTTCAGATATTCCAGCGTTTCTTTATTTCTCGCTCGTGACACTCAGGATTTGTGTTTCAGTGGAGAGGTGAAGCGCGGGGCGGCGTGACCCCCCACTTCACTCTCCCCTTGGTGAAATTTAAATTATTAAAGGGTGCGGACTACCCGCCTCCCCCGCTCCGCCCCAAGCTGAAACTCCATATCGATAATAAGAGGACGTGCAGGTGAGCCTCAGGGTGATGATCGAAGGGAGGAAAGTTCACTGTAATCTTATCACCGTCTTCACCCCCGGTCCTCCGCTCGGGAGATATGAGGGACTCCGACCTCCAGGGTCGCCGAGATCACGGCCTGATTAACCCTTCTGGTCCCAGCGCTGGGCGAAACTTAGCCAGGCTAATCAACTTTGAGGAGCCAGCTGAGTCAGAGAACGCGAAAAAAGGGAGTTTTGGGGAATTCACTGTCCTTCCTGCAGTGGGTACACCATTAAGTGTCCATCTCTCCAGCTTATCATTGCGGTGCCTGTCCCTCTGCATGCCCTTTTTTAGGAATGTGTGTGTGTGTGTGTGTGTGTGTGTGTGTGTGTGTGTGTGTGTGTGTGTGTGTGTGTGTGTGTGTGTGTGTGTGTGTATGTTTATGCACATGTCTGTGTGTGCACATATATTTGTACACTAGTGTGTGTGTGTGTTTATGTGGGAGAGACAGACAGAGAGACAGATAGATAGGAGAGTGAGAGAGTGTGTGAGAGATCGGCCTTTCTTATCTAATCGTAACTAATGTCAGGTTTTAAGAACTTTGTTCACATTAACGCACACATTTGCATTTACCATTTCTGTCTTAACCAAGATAAAAGCGCCCTCTATGTATACTCTGTTATAGATTTCCAGTGGGTTATCTAAGTATTCCTCTTGCATTGTTATGATGACGATGATGATAATGATGATTATTAATAGTTGTAGTTGTAGTAGTAATTCATAAATAATACTACACATTTTATTATTCATATTCATTTAATGTGAGATTAATAATTTCTGTATTCCAGTTTACAAACATTTTAGTGTGAATTATTCGTACATTAAATTATCACTACATTTTTATGTGTCATAATGACTCTTTATCGCTTGGCAGTATGTAGTAATAATAATAATAGTGCGCAATAATAGTGTGAATGCAATTTGCAAAATGCTATGCAGGCTATTTTCATTGAATTCTGATGAATGTAAGGTTACTTATTTTAATGAACAGCTCTGCTTCGTGTGCATATTTGCCCATGCAGTTGCAGCGGTTTTGGTTTTCCCCGTGTGGAATTCCTCATTGCCACATAGTGCCCTTGATATTGAATGACAAACCAAAAAAAAAAAAAAAAAAAAAAAAAGAACACGTGAACTACTTCACCTTTTGGCAGCGGTCGGTTTGTTTCCACGCAGAGGCTAGCTGATGTCGGCTGGGAGGCTCAGGGAACGATCCCTTTGCAGGGGGCGGAGCCCAGAGTTTAAGCACGGCAAACCTCTTTTTGAAACGATGCAGGTCCATTCTCCTCTAGCCGCGGTTCGCCATATATGCCAAACGCCATGGTATCACGGCAGGGAAAGAGGAACTCTTGAGTCCTAATTTCGCGCGTGAAAGCACCTTTTGGTAGCCCTGCAATGGATATATATGCTATTTCTGTAACCTCTGATCTAAAATCGTGTAAGAAAAGTGTTGAGTGCTTCATTTGCAGGCTGCAAATTAAAACTACCACTCTCAGTAAAATGAGCAGCGTTGCGGGAAAACTGGTTACAAAGGTATTAATAGTGTCCTTAAATTTAAGTGCAATGCAGTATATTGCGAAGAAAACAGAGCAATAAGGACAATTAGCACATATAAATACATACACTTATAGCTGGAAGACATCGTGCCCCGTAGCCAGTGGTTGCAAAGTGCTTTTAATTAAAATTGTTAGAATGATTGAGGTAAATTGTCCCTTCATTATAAAATTGTATCTCATTTGTTAAGGATCTTGGTAAAGCAAACAGAAACACCAGGTTTTCTCAGTACTATAGCCGTTGATTCAGTCGATTCGGTGATCTGACAAAATCAGACCTGACGTAATTTGTCTTCTGGTCACTATCAATCTGAGATGAAAAGATCACACGGTTTAGATCCCATACTGATATGGTGATCTGTTTTCTTTATACTTGCAATCATGGCCATGTCATACAGACACTGATCTGTAACGTTGGCAGTTCTATGCAACTAAAAAACGTGTTGATGTTGATGTGCCTGAATGACACAATTTTTGTTGTCTTTGTAAGTAGTTGTCCATGTGCAGCATACAGTCAGTTTAAACTGTAAACTCGGAGGTCCCTATGAACGCAAACCTGTCTTTAAACAAAAGTGGTTCCAGCCGTGATCTGGACCGTTCAGTCATGTTTACTGCGTTAAACAAACTGTTGACTCTTGGATTTCTCCCTCTGTCTCTCGCTGTTTGATGAGTTGCGCTTTTCTGTGTACCCCCATCTTTAAATTAAGACTTGTTTAGAAATAACGAATTGCTCTTTTGTAAAATAATCAAAGTAAAGGCATATTAAGCATTTGTTGAATAACTAATAACTTGGTGCTGCAAGCTGTTGAGTAGCAGTTATGAAGGTCTGAGTTCTCTCTTTGAACATGAAAAGCACCCCATAAAAAGCAATATGCAGACTCAGATCCGCCGCTATTTAGTCATTCCTTGCACTCATTTCTGCCGGAAAGGAACCATCCAGCGAACACACGCGCACACTAACATACACACTTTCATGAAAACACACACTTACACTTAGACACTCACTCACAACATCAGCAATAACCCGGAAAAGAGTCTGGATGGATTCCAGGTCTGCCGCATTTCAGCTTCGAAAAGAATGAAGCTATTTATGTAAATGTTCCTTCTCTCACACTTTGTGATTTTATCGAATGCAGGCTGATTTTGTGCAGGTGACTAGCGCAGGAAGATGAGTAGGCTGATGCTCTAAAGGAAGAAGAGTATTTATTGAATATTCTCTGTTACCTGAGCCCTGTTGATCATTTAAAACAGAGAGCCTCTTACATTGAGCTGTCAGGGTATAACATTTTTCACTCTCTCTCTCTCTCTCTCTCACACACACACACACACACACACACACACAGACACACACGCGCACACACACAAACATACACGCATGCACATACTTATCACTCAAGCATACCATCAATATTTTTTGTCATAATCATTCCTCTATTGACCATGGTGTGACATAGCAGAGAGAGAGGTAAATTGTGAATGAAAGTGGGAGAGATGTGTGTTTAGGGTGTACTGACACCGTAATGTTCGCTCCTGCCCTGATGCCCCCTCAGGGTTTTACGGGTTTTATTGTTACTCACCACTTAATTGATCAGTTTCAGAAATTGCCTTATTAAAATACACAGGTGAGACTCAGTCTCACTTGTGAAAATATCACTTGTCACTTTTTTGCAGATTACGGACATTTCACATGGTAATATGACATAATTTCATGTTTTTTTTTTATGTGAGAGCTGAACTCTTGAACAAACTTGAAAATAAAGATCATACATGTAAGATAGTCACATTTGAAAGCACATGCTCCTGTGCTAAATTTGATGTTCACGTGTCAGCGCCCTTCATCACATGAGAACTGTCCAAACGCCACACAAGCCAGGAAAATGCATGGCATTTTCAAATGTTCCTTTTCTAAGCACTGATTCCATACGTAAATCTCCTCTCTTGCTTTCTTGTGGGTGAACTAGTTGCTGACCTTCAGCTGACCCTCTCTGCTGCTCAAAGAGATGGACATTTTGGACAGTGGCCGGTTCGAGCAAGGACGTGGTCAGACAAGCAGATTGAAGGTATTTGGGCGGGAGCCAGAGGAAAGCGAAGGACACAGGTAGACCAGTGCACCGTCACCTTAAGATGTATGAAGGGCAGCGGCATGCCGCGTGTGAAAGCAGCTCCTTACACTGCCTGTGAAACCCTTTTCAAGCTTCCTCATTGTCTTCTCATAATCCAAAATAGATATTTAGCACTTGCACAAAACAATTATGCTGTTTATTTGTTTATTCATTTAGACTTGATCAGTGATCTTCACTATTAGGTCACAAGTCAATGCTGCAGTTAACAATAGTTAAACTTTATCTTAAGAAAATATTTTCAAACAAATGTTTGTATAACACAGAAAATGAACACATTATTTTGACCATCGTTAACAGGCTTTAAAGTAGACAGGCTGATCATGACAGTCATTTGGAGACTCGCACCCTGACCTGGCTAAAGGAGGATGTGGTGTTTTCCGGGTGTTGTGTCTCATGGCCTGCCATGTGAGCATGCCAGGCAGCCCATCCTGGGTTTAAACCTGCAGCGTCTCTGCTTTGCCACATCCCCTTACTGCTCCCTGTGTGAGGGCGTCTAACTGAACCACGCTGGACTGTACAGAGACAGATCAGCATCGTAACACAGACATCATGTCCATAAAAAAACTAACACTTTAAAGTTGAACATTTTTAATGCTAAAGCAATAAAATGCACATCCAAGTTTTGATCCATGTATAATCTGGATGTGGTTGAGGAAACGAAGGGTTTGCAGTGGTGCGAAAGTCTGTCTGACTGCATGTGCAGGAATGTGTGTGCTTGTCATTTAGCATGTGTATATTTGGGAGAGCATGTGTGTGTGTGTGTGTGTGTGTGTGTGTGTGTGTGTACATGTGTTTATATGCATGTGTTTGTGTACATATATTTATTCATGCCTTTGTGTACAGAAGTGTGTGAGTAGATGTGTGGTTATGTGTGTGTGAAAGAGCGAAAGACAGAGTGTGTAAGTGAGAGAAAGAGAGACAGCGAGTGTGTGTGTGTGTGTGTGTGATTCAGTGGTGTGTGTTACTCTTCTCCCCCTGTGTGTGACTGCCCTGAGGGCCTGTCTGTGAAGGTGCTGGAAGTGCGATAACTCTCAGAGTTAGATTCAGCCATGATGGATTATGGCATCCATTGAAAAGGGGAAGGATTAATTTGTCTCAGTGATTCTTCCCCACGCTGAATGCCGGACCCTTTTCTTCTGTCCACATCCTCTACGTTTCTTTTCAGATTTTAAATGCACTTCAAAGTCATCATAATGGGAGGTGACAGGGGGGGTGTTGAGTTCCCCCAGTGTTATTCTATCATGTTTTCACCACAGGTAAAGCTTTTCTTTAGGAACGATGGTCCAGTTTGATCCATTAAAGTGAAACAGGAGCCCGGGTTCCTTCCCTGCTTCCTGGGTGCAGAGTGTGGTTTTCCCTCTGCCCAAAACCCTGCACCCATATGTACCCTCAGAATTAATAAGCTGACCAGTAAACAATAACAAACAGAAAAAAATTCATCATTATTATTAAAATAAGAAAGACACCTGGAGTACCAGATCAAAAGCTATCTGAACAGATTAAGGCTGGGTTAGATTCAGTCAAACACACGTAGTCTTTTTAACGGCACGGCTGGGTTAGATTCAGTCAAACACACGTAGTCTTTTTAACGGCGCGGCTGGGTTAGATTCAGTCAAACACACGTAGTCTTTTTAACGGCGCCTAACATTCAGTCTAATTACAGTAGAGTAAATAGAGACATCAGTCTACTTATGCAGCTGTATTTATTAATGACCACATTCAAAAGTACATTTTGACATAAATAAAATACTAAAAAGCAAATAATAAAAAACACATACACATTTCACTGAATTGTTACTGAATAAGTAGCAGTCACTCACTCTCATGTACTTTCTGAAAGTGACCCCTTTTGTGTGTTTGCTCTGGCTAGTTTTGGTTTTTTTCCCCCCTGGATTTCCCTTTGCAGCGTGTTGGAAACTCAGCTGGAAGCTCAGCTGACTGGAGGGTTACCTGGCTCACCTGTTGCTCGGTGCTGTGGGGACTGGCCCTTAATTGATAAATAAGAGTACCTGTGTTGCATTCCCCTCTTGGCCAATCAGGGTGTGATAACCCCCTTCCTGCTGGCCTGAGAAGAGGCAGGAAATTGGCAGAGCTGAAACCGAAATGAGCTACGATGAAGTGTCTTCCGAATTCACGTCCTGCTCGATTCATTAAGAGAATTCGGACACACTACTTACTAGTGATAATTTCAGCCTCCTGCACAGGGTGTGGTGTGAACGTTCGGACACCGCACTGATCCTGCATGAACTCACCGCTGTCCTCACGCTAGCTGGAATCTCTGATCTTTTCAGGCTTTCAACAATTTTGTTGGTTTTGTTTCCTCCCTGTCCTGATGTGCGGTGGCTCGTCTCAGCTGGCTTTTCTGCTCATTCTAATTTATTTTTGTGTTCAGTATCTGCCCCTCCTCTTCCTTTTCAATTCATTTTGATTTTTTTTTTAATAGTTAAGGAAGGACTTCCAAAACATTTAAGTTTCATTTGTTTTTCACAGCGTTCCTTTATTGGCTTTTGAAGAGGCATTTGGTGTTTATGTGAAATCGACCTTTTCTCCTTTAATCATCCCTTTTTTCATTTTTGTAATTAGTAAATTAATTTTGCCCTTAATTATGGAAATACAATGAATACCTCTGAAGCTGATTATGCCAGAAATGCCGTGCTTTATAATTGGAATGTTATTAATGCGGCATTAAACCTCCTTAAAATACAAAAATACCACAGTCAAAATTTTGGAATATGCATTTTTCTGTGTATTTCAAAAAGGTATTGAAGTGCAGAGAAAATAGCCATGAGCCAAAATGACATAATTAGAACATTAAAAAACACAGCTGCAAAAGCTATGCATATTTACAGAAATCAATGGCTTTGACACACTGTAAATTGATGTTTTCCATATTGACCTAACCCGCTGGCTCAGTGAGAAATGATGTCTCATGTTTACAGTCAAACTGCACAGATAAGGGACGGTACAAATTCATATGCACTGGAATATCATTTATATGGCATCATTTCTAAAGTGCATGCAATGGTAAATATAATTACACAATTATGTATGCTATACTTATATTCTTGGAGATAATCCAGGTAACTTTGAGCTTGTGTAGTTGTACAGGGATGTGTTACGCTCCTTCAGAGAGACACATACCCTAGCGGAGTGCCGTTAACACTTCTGTGCATGCTTGCCAGTGTTTGTCACACACACTTCAGAAGGCTTTTAAACTTCCAGCCCTGCCTGAGTGTTGAGGGGTGGAGGGTACTTTTTTTCTCTCTCTCCTAAAACATCGGCAACGTGGTGAGGCACGCTGATGCAGCTCCGTCGGCACGGAAACGGTCTCCCCAGGCGACGGGCTGTAGAGACAGTAGGCATCACGCGGCGGGGATACCGCTGCTTATTGAAATCTGTCTGAAGAAGATTAATAGGACCTGTCAGTTTTGGGAAAGCACTGTGTTGCTGAAAATTTATCCTCTGACACAAGACGGATTACAGGCAAACACTTAGTTACACGTCTATCTCCGACACCGGCCACTTACAACTGGAGACAAATGTGTTCATTGTAAAGTATCACCTTTTTCACTACACAAATTTTAACTCCCTACACTTTATCCTTGATATATGAAATTAGGCTGTTTTTTGTTTAAATGGGTTGAGTTACATATATGTTTAAGAATTTCATGCTCACGTTTGGATTCGTTCACACAGATCAGTTTGAAACATCTGTGGTGAGTCGTAGATGACGGCCTGCAGCCAAAGGTAAGTACACTGTAAAACTCTGCTCATACACCATACTCATCTTCTGTAATTGGGGAGTGGAGAGAGTGAAATAAAAACACAATCCACAGTTTTCTCTGAGAAGAAGAATGTATATGTATGCTGAAAGAACCCTACTTCAATGTTAATTCAAACTATTTGTGCTGCTAAATACATATATTACACAACGTGGTTAGTGACAGGAAAAAATATTACTGACTTTAGTTGCATAAATTGTGAACATTTTATTAGCCTCTCTTATATTGAACAATATTTAGTCATAATTTGGTATGAAATAAATGAATACTGTATTTAACAATTCATGTAACATCTAATTACCAAGGCAATAAAACAATTACAATACTTTTATTGGTCTCGTTTGTTGCACAGCTGTAAAGTGCATATTTTGGTTCCATTTTAATGTACTACACAAATAAGAAAGGATCGTGCTGAAACACTTGTCATAAAAAAAAAAAAAAAAAAACATGAAGATAAAATGCTGCAATTTTGTGTGCAAATCCCAACTAGTTTTATTCATGTTAAAAAATGACAGACAAGGTAGGAAAACTATATCACAATTGTTCCCTATGAAAAATATTAATTTCTTGTTGAATACTAACAAATAGTGTAAAAATGACAGAACAGGGTCAGTCTTCACACTCATAGACTAGTGTGCGCACATACATGCATACAAATAAACTTAATACTAATACACATACTAATAATACTAATACACATGAACACACACACTGATGTCCACATGCATATGAACATGAACATACACACACACACACACACACCCTACCTCTGTGTGGTTTTAATCCAAGCCTAAAGGACAATATCAATTTTTCCAAAGACCCATAACAGTCAGCTGGGCAAAGTAAGGTTTGTGGGACTGGAGAGAATCCTGAACCTGCTCGTTTCCCCTCACAATTCCTGGAAGAAACAGGTAACAGGAGGACCCATCTTGTGTTTGGAAATCATAGCATATTGCACTTACCTGTCCAAGTCCTCAAAAAAAAAAAAAAACTAGGCAATGGAACCATGCTGGCTGGACAAACAGAACTTTGCCCTGGGTGACAGACACACCCGGGTCATGCCGGTCCGCGCACAGAGCTTTGAGCTCTGCACACAGAAGGGGCCCGGCGGCTTTCCAAACGCATCGTAAAACCGCAAGCACTTCCTGTGGTTAACAGCCGCCACCAGAACGCGCTCAGCATCGGTGCCAGCGGCGTGTTTGGTCTGGATCGCTGTCCTCACCCAGCGACACAGCACAGCGAAGCCCAGAAATTATGTCGTCTTTTATTTGTTGAGCAACCAGGCTGCAAATCATGTCTTCAACAGCTACAGATTCCAAATAAAAGTGCAGTAAATTATGCGTTGATGACATATGGAAATTAAATCATTTACACATGAACAATTTCTGAATGGAGGGTGGATTCGTTCATAAGTTACAAAGATTTTAGAAAAAGTATGCAAGAGTATCTTAATATTACAAATGCTTATTTATTTAAACAAAATAAATCCAGTGTTAATGTAATGTAGTGGTCAAAATTATACCTATCTGTACTTTAATTCAATGACACGGCCATAATTCTGAAATTGGTTTAGTTTAGCTTATGATTTTCCAGAATGCATTTGCTTACTCCTTGCTGGTGGGGCGAGGTCTTACTCTAAAAATGCTGTTATTTTGGCAAATAATCCACAGAAGTTTGTGTGGGTGATTCTGTTTCCTACTCGGTGAATTATTTTGATGAATTGCACATACCTGGTATTTGTATGTCAACAGTTTATTTCCTTTTTTTGCCCAGCCTTGGACATGAACACATTCTGCTTAAATACACCATGCCCCTGCAGGCCCATGCATGCACAGTTAAATGCAGCCAGCCTGTATTCTGAGATTATGTTTATAGAAGCCAAATTGAGATCTCATTTCTCTGCTCCCCATTCTGAGCGCAGATGACTTAAGGGCTAAAATCCACTGGGGCAGGAGATCGAGCCTCCCGCTGTCTGAAATTAAAATGTCTTTTGAACAGGGGTCAAAGTTCATCAGCTATAAAGCAGGGGTGCAAAGCTGCAGGTTTTTTTTTGGTGGGGGGAGGGGGGCTGGCTGTATGGAGTGTGTGTTGGTTTTCAGTCAGCAGCCAGTTCAAGTCTATGCATATATGAGTGTGTGTAAGCTTTTTAGCCAATGTAGTAGCATGTATTTCAGGTTTTGTGGAAAAAATGTCCAACACACCAAGGGGGCGGTCTGGGGCAGAGGAGGGTCTTCTTTTAGGGAGCGTCTAATTCCTGAGTTCACTTTTATTTACTGAAAAGAAAACTACAGAAAATAGCCAGGAAATTAGCCAGGGTCAATTAACATTCACCCCAACTTTGATTTTTTTGTTTGAAATATTATACAATACCTGGATTTATTTTTTAGGGGTTATACCAAATTGAATCCAGGCTAATGTACGAGTTAAAGATAAATACTGACCAATACTTCAGGCTAATGTTTTAGCAAGCCCCATTTTTCCATATGCTCATATGGAAATGCACATTCAGTGATTGATCTTTATCGACAGAAATATCATACGATCAGAAATATAATTTTACGTGCTTATTGTAGCAGAATAACCTTTCCCCTCACAGTTCCTGTGTTTGGGGAGGCGCAGGTGGTGACCTTCCTCTCTGAGGCGGGCCGAACTGCTGATAGAGCAGGGCCATGAAGCAGGGTGAAATATGCGGTGCTTTTGAGCCTCGCTGGAGGGGGGTGAAACTGCCCGATGGGGTTTTTAAACAGGGCAGGCCAGCCGGCCGTGCTTTAGAGAGAGGGGCAGGGTCCAGGGCAGGGAAGGGACTCCACCCTGTTCTCTTTTTAAGACGCTGAAACAGACGGCAGACTGTGGAAAAATGAATGCATGAACCAACATGGCATCATAGCGAGAACACCAGGAACAGCAGCAGATACGGCCGTATGTGGCTGCAGCCATCTGCATAATGGATCTGCTCACCCACAGAGAGTGAAACAATGAGGTTATGTGCAAATACCTTTGGTGAATGTGCAAGCAAAATATTAGCCTTGTTTTGGATGTTAGTGAACTGCCCCCCTGGTGCCGGGACGCCATGGCAGAAACTTCAGTACCCTGCTGCAGAGGAGGCTTAGGGATCAGCACTTAAACAAAGCAAGAGATTTCCACAGCCTGCAATTACAGCAGCTGCCAGGACATGACACAGGATCTCCTGATCTCCTGTTCACTGCGTAACAGAGAGCACTGATCTCCCCTTTTCACTGCGTAACAGAGAGCACTGATCTCCCCTTTTCACTGCGTAACAGAGAGCACTGATCTCCCCTTTTCACTGCGTAACAGAGAGCACTGATCTCCCCTTTCACTGCGTTCAGAGAGCACTGATCTCCCCTTTTCACTGCGTAACAGAGAGCACTGATCTCCCCTTTTCACTGCGTTATAGAGAGCACTGATCTCCCCTTTTCACTGCGTAACAGAGAGCACTGATCTCCCCTTTT
Organism: Albula goreensis; assembly: GCA_022829145.1. Lineage (NCBI taxonomy): Eukaryota > Metazoa > Chordata > Actinopteri > Albuliformes > Albulidae > Albula > Albula goreensis. The sequence goes on along the minus strand of CM040755.1, from coordinate 1,816,843 downwards.
CACTGCGTAACAGAGAGCACTGATCTCCCCTGTTCACTGCGTTATAGAGAGCACTGATCTCCCCTTTTCACTGTGTAACAGAGAGCACTGATCTCCCCTTTTCACTGCGTTACAGAGAGCACTGATCTCCCCTTTTCACTGCGTAACAGAGAGCACTGATCTCCCCTTTTCACTGCGTTATAGAGAGCACTGATCTCCCCTTTTCACTGCGTAACAGAGAGCACTGATCTCCCCTGTTCACTGCGTTACAGAGAGCACTGATCTCCCCTGTTCACTGCGTTATAGAGAGCACTGATCTCCCCTTTTCACTGCGTAACAGAGAGCACTGATCTCCCCTTTTCACTGCGTAACAGAGAGCACTGATCTCCCCTTTTCACTGCGTAACAGAGAGCACTGATCTCCCCTTTTCACTGCGTAACAGAGAGCACTGATCTCCCCTGTTCACTGCGTTATAGAGAGAGCACTGATCTCCCCTTTTCACTGCGTAACAGAGAGCACTGATCTCCCCTTTTCACTGCGTAACAGAGAGCACTGATCTCCCCTTTTCACTGCGTTACAGAGAGCACTGATCTCCCCTTTTCACTGCGTAACAGAGAGTACTGATCTGATAGGCTGGTGTAACTGAGAGCACTGATCCTATAGGCTGGTGTAACAGAGAGTACTGATCCTATAGGCTGGTGTAACAGAGAATACTGATCCTATAGGCTGGTGTAACAGAGAGTACTGATCCTATAGGCTGCTGTAACAGAGAGCACTGATCCTATAGGCTGGTGTAACAGAGAGCACTGATCTGATAGGCTGGTGTAACTGAGAGCACTGATCCTATAGGCTGATGTAACAGAGAGTACTGATCCTATAGGCTGGTGTAACAGAGAGCACTGATCATATAGGCTGGTGTAACAGAGAGCACTGATCCTATAGGCTGGTGTAACAGAGAGCACTGATCCTATAGGCTGGTGTAACTGAGAGCACTGATCCTATAGGCTGATGTAACAGGAACGCAAAGCGTGCAATGAAAATCCGTCCTGGAATGAGCCTTTGGATCCGTTACAGAGACACGTTCGTCATATTTGTGTGATCTTTTCAGCAGCTGACCTGGGAAACGGGTAACTCCTACAGCAGCAGCCGTGGGGCTCACCAAAGGCCTTCCACAGTTCCGCCAGGCTGCTCCTATATGCTGACAAGATGTGTAACGTTACATGCCGTGTGCTGAAAATTCCAACTAGTGCTCTGCAGCTGGAACTCTAAACATTCTTCAACAACTAAAAAAAGAATTGTAAAGCACAGACCTGCATACAGCCTGCCTCTACAGAGACAAGAACAGTTTTATCTGGACCTGGAATTAGGGAAAATTCAGCTGAATTATTTATTCAAATGCATTTTCAGATTAACTGGTAAAATGAATTACTGACATTTACTATTGTTAGCTAAATAATATATATTCTCAAAACAGTCACACAAATTGACTGTATTCCCTTGGTATGCTAAAAGTTATCAAAATGACACGTCCATATTGTAGATACATTTTTTATATCACACTGACTTTATGTTACTTGCACACTTCCAGATTGCGGACCACTTGCATATGTTAATACAACATGTTCACTGATTTTGTACCTGCAGATTTTGTTTGCTTCTTTTTGAACAGGGCCTATTTTATTCTCTCAGTCCTGTTTTAAATAAATGCGTTCTGTAATTCGGTCCTGTATCAGGGATAGCTCCTGCATATTTACACAGACAGATGATCCCAAATCAGGACCCTCCAGCTGGGAGCTCTTTAAACAGAGACCCTGAAATGAAACGCCATCGTCCACCAGGGCCACCTCCAGGTAACGCCTTTCTCACGCATAACGCGCAAACTTTCTGATTTAGTGCAGCATTAACACCCTTCATGCAGGTACCTGGCTTTGGAGTTTTTTTTTTTTGCAATCCTTTGAGTATTATTTTTAGAACAGCAACTCATCAAAACCAGCATTTACAATATGTTACAATATGTCATTAAGAGCAAATGAGACAGGAGTGAGACCCGTATTTATGCTTCACATGCGTGTAAACAGACAGCGTAGAGGATGAGCCCCACACAGCTGTACTCATGCGGATATCCCACAGAATGTGTAGGGAGAGCCCCCATTAAATCATTCCAAATACTCAGAGGATTAAAGTAAATTTACCCTGCTTAGGAGCTTATCTCCCGGGAGTTGTCTTTAATGTCTGTTTGAGCGTTGACTCTACACCTGGGTTTGCTCTGTGTCTGAGTTTTTTGAAAAGTGAATCCACAAGCACACATGTGCATGCACACACCCATACACATATTCACATGCGCACACACACACACACACACACACACACACACACACACACACACATGCACATGTTCACTCACACACACACACACACACATGCACATGTTCACTCACACACACACACACACACACACACACACACACACACACACACACACACACACACACACACACACAGATAATGCTTAAACACAGATACACACATGCATGCATTCATACGTTCATACACACAAATACACACGCACACTTTTATATACATACAAACACACACACATGAACAGGCCTGTGTGAAAAGAAAACAATTCTGAAACTAAAACCAGTGGATCAGGCACAGCTGTGTGTCCTGGCCAAGCACTTCACTGTTAAGATTCAGCCTCCAACATGTGAACATACGCTGCAGCCTCTGACGAAAACGCAGACCGCATTTCATCACGTTCACAATGCCTGAATGGATGAGGGAGGAGAGGTGAGATGCATGAGCAGAACACACACGCAGCTTTCAGGGTGTTTTGTGTTTTGGTCAGCTTGACCAGAAAGTGTTGGGACTTCTGCTTCACTGAGGGCCTGTCAGTCTACAATATGTTATTAAAAACAGAACATAAAGATCAGTGTGTGGTGCTTTCAGGCTATCAAGGACACCTGGGTTGGTCCCTCTTAGATGCAGGGCTAGCTTTACTGGTTTGTTAAGTGCTCCTAAGCTGGGAACCTCCTCTGTCTCAGTGAGGACGGTGTCATATTCGCCTCTTTCTGCATCTGTACGTTTTTGGGTATGTCGCCTCAAACAATAGGCCCAGTTTCTGACAGTCCCTCTCTCATACTGTGTGATATACTGACACACTGCAAACCTGTGGGTGCTAAAACAGCCTGAGGTTAGAGGCTTGGTTTCCTTAAACATGAGCCTGTCAGAGGGCTCATCCATAGGGTTATGAGTGTAAACACAGCTTCGTTGGGTCTTCAAGGTGCGCCAGACGATGAGAACAGCCTGTAAAAGCACTCTATCCAGAGGGTCCCGTGCAGGAGACATTCCTCTCTGGATGACTGTGTGATCTCAGTACAGTAGGAATTACACAGGCGCACATCAGGGTTAGAGTGAATGTGCCAAATCATGCTTAATGAAAGTCAGTGGGTCGAACTCAACAGCTGAACCGGATCAGAAACCGAACAGCACCAAGCTACAACTTAATGCACAAACACAAAAGCAAGCACAAACACAAAAGGCAAGAGGAAGAGAAACAGTCGGGGTAGAGAGCTGCACAAACACACCCTTCTTTCAGCAGTCAGGGGGTCCCCTAAAGGTCCCCTGACCTGCCTGTGTTCCCCCGGCGACCATCCCACAGAGCCAACAGGCCGGAATGATCTTTACTGACACGGTGGGTCTGACCCTCAGCTAAAACGATGAGGAAGACTCATTACGCTGGATACCTTACATTAGGTCATGCACTGGCTAATCCTTAGTCATTAAGCAAGTCATTTTTTTTCCCTCTTTTTGAAGTTTGGTCGGACTATAGATACTAAGAGCTCTGTTGGAGTGGGTCAGCATTATGAATGTTTGTCCAGACCATTCTTTTCTCTTCTGTGAACCAAAAAAAAGCTCTATTGTGCGGGCTGATGGGTGGCTTTTATCTTGTCATAAAATCTGCAGACTGTTCACAAGTGTCAACTAATACCTGCACTTGGCTTTGAATGGTCTAGACTTTCCTTTATGTGGGGGAACATTATGAGAGAAGAGACGGAGGAGATGGATATGAGAGCAGTCCTGTGGAGGGGGGCGTGGCTTTCTGAAAGGCGAGAGGATTGGGTGACGTCCTTCTACCTCCACCACGGTGCACTGTGGGCCGAGGCTTGTTTTGGTTCCTGAATGAGTTCGTGTCAGGGTGCAACTCACACAAAGTCGCCCACAATGGACCCTCCAGATCCACCCTGTCATTTTTATACACCTAATCCCCGGCTCCAGTTTCCAGGCAGGTAGGTTTTGATGAAATCTCACCACCGCTAATGTCTGTGACCTTGTTGTGTGCTAGCTGCGTTTGCGTTTGCATGTGTTCCTGCATAATCACCTGCGTTCTGACTGCGTCAGCTTTTCTGCCTAATGAACGGATGTCGTCAGGGTGATTCATTCCAGCAGCCTCTCTCTGCTTTCTCGTTTCTCGTTGATGTGAAAACAATGATTAATGCGCATGCCGTTTTTTTTTTTTCATTATTGATGTGGACGCTGACAGACACTTTGCTACGACAGAGCAGCAAAATTAAGGAACTTCACCCAAAACTTGAGCCTAATTGTGCTTCACTAAACAAAAAAGAGAAAAATAAGTGAAGACCACCACATCATCCAAGGTTTTAAGTGTCAGATGAACATTTGTCATGATGCTCTCTTTATGGACATCTTTTCATTTCCCCAGCAAATTATGCAAAGAAATAAAATCTAACTCCCAAAAAAACAAAGGCCAAAACCCAATTAAGAGACCAAAGTCTTACAATTAAATAAAAAAGAACCTTAGCAAGTTCACATGCTGTTGTATCTCAAAATGAAAAGAGCCCAGTCCAAAGGACATGTTTGCTTGTGTCCAGTAAAACAGCCATACTCTGAGAAACACATGAGAGAGGTTTGGGTTTGTTGTGATGTAAGATCTGGTCTGATTGCATTGCAGATGGCCTTATGGTGACTTACACAATGTTTCTGAGTGCAATGGAATTCATGTCAGGCTGTTACTCATGTCATGTGAGTGTGAGTATGAGTGTGTGTGTGTGTGTGTGTGTGTCTGTGTGCGTGAGTGTATGTGCCTGTGTGTGTGTGTCTGTGTGTGTGTATGTGTGTGTGTTTGAGTGTGTGTGTGTGTGAGTGTGCATGCGTGTGTATGTGTGTGTGTGTTTGAGTGTGTGTGTTTGTCTGTGTGCGTGTATGTGTGTGTGTGTGTGTGTGTGTGACTGTATGTGCCTGTGTGTGTGTTGCCTGTGTGTGAGTGTGTGTGTGTGACTGTATGTGCCTGTGTGTGTGCCTGTGTGTGAGTGTGTGTGAGTATGTGCCTGTGTGTGTGCCTGTGTGTGTGTGTGTGTGCCTGTGTGTATGCCTGTGTGTGTGTGCCTGTGTGTGAGTGTGTGAGTGTGTGTTTGTGTGTGTGTGTGTGCCTGTGTGTGTGTGTGTGTGTGTGTGACTGTATGTGCCTGTGTGTGTGTGTGTGAGTGTGTGAGTGTGAGTGTGAGTGTGTGTGTGTGTGTGTGTGACTGTATGTGCCTGTGTGTGTGTATGTGTGTGTGTGTGAGTGTGTGTGAGTGTGTGTGTGTGTGTGCCTGTGTGTGAGTGTATGTGCCTGTGTGTGTATGTAAAGGAATGTGTGATATTGAGGACAGTGACCTGCACGCAGGGAGCACGGCGCAGCATGCCAGTCTCATGAGTCACAGGCTACAGAGTAATCACCTCCACATTACAGAGAGGCCCTGAGCTGAGCTGCAGTCCAGCACAACACTGCAAAAATACTAAACAAAAATAATAAAAAACAGGCTTGATCTGTAAAACCTTTCCCAAAGCAAAGGTTATCTCCCAGTGAGATGAAAACTGCTCCTCATAAGGTGTCTTAAATCAAGGACTATGTCATTAAGAAACACAATCTTGTTGGCAAATTCCCAATACAAAATGTATTTCTCCAAAACAATCTCACTTGAGTTATGTCTTACAGGATGTAATTCATAATACTTGTATATGTGGGGATAGCTTGTTGCAGAATATAGCAACTAAATACATACACAGTACAAACACACACACACACACACACACACACACACACACACACACACACACACACACACACACATACAATAATATCTGTGGTAGACCAGGCTGGTGAGGGATGAAGCCAAAACTTCACTGTCCATGGGCACTACCCCGATAACAGCCCCCGGCCCCTGTCACATGGCAGAAGGAGAAATTAACAGCATAAATAATCGGACTGTTGATTATAATATCGGTTTACATGTCTGGGACAGGGGAAAAAGGGGAGGGGTATGTTTCATCAAGCTAATTGCCAGGCATGTGAGGGAGAACAAACTTTTCACCGTTAGTCTGTTAAGGAGGTTTTTTCTTAATCACAAATATGGCCTACACATCCTAAAGGGGGCTAATTTACTATTGAACTGAAGACCAAAGCTATCAATCTCACACAGCAGTGTGCATTAATTTATTTATTTCATTAAACAGTGACACAACTACAGAACAGCCCAGGGGATGGTTTAAAATAGCAGTGTGGGGGGTGAGGTGGGGGGTACCACCTCAGATGGCTTAATAAAACCGGGAATCATGGAACCCACCGTCATGTACCAAAAACAGAAAGAAAGAGAAAAAAACCTTTAACCGTACACAGTAAAGGGATACAGACTTTAATGAACCCTGAGCAGCTAGGGCCATCCGAATCACACACTCAGGGACGCAGGCGTTAAAGGGGACAGAGTTCCATTCCTTAATGGCCGATGTGGAGGTGGACTGGTGAAGTTAAGTGTCTGTTCTCCTGTTTGCTCCTATCAGCGCGTGCTGCTATGGGCCATAGATTATGTTGCTATTCAGGACTGCCACACGAGAATGAATCGCTTGTTCGCTAATTGGAAAATAATTATAATGTGTTGTGAAATGAAAAAGGCGGCGTGCAGCCCAGGGGGATGAAAGGTGATCCTCAGATGTGTCTGAATGGAGCTGGCTCTGTCCGTCACGTGGTTAGTCTGGCTGCTTTGGCTTTTCATCCTCTCAGTGTTGAATTTCAGTGTAGTGTTATTAGTGCTTACACAGCAAATCGGCAGTGCCAAAGGACATTGATATGAACACAAATAATTGGATTGGATTTTTAGAATCCCACAAAAATGACATCCAAAACAGTGAAACTAAATAAGTGGACGGGCAAAAGAACTGGACAAGGACCATGCTCGAGTTCACTCAGTCACCATGAGGGCTGGAGTCTCAGCGGACCCTGCGATTTCGCTGATAAATGTCCCTTTCAGTTTCACATCAAAGTTTGCAGGAGAAGAGTAGGGACAGAGGGGGGGGCAACACATTCTTCAGCCCCCCCCACCTCCCCACTCACATCACCTCCGCGATGCCCCTTCGATGACGATTTTTGTCATTAATGAGTTAATAACAAAACTCTCGAAGACGCGGACAGAGATAAGGGAGGGAAGAAAGCGACGCTTTGTGTCCGTGCCACTGGTCCCTCTGGCTGGCCCCGGGGACGCAGCAGGTCAGCCATGTCAAGAATGTGTGCGTCTAATCATGTGCTGATGGCTATCTCGCCCTGGCCCAGCCCGTAGCTACCGCAGACACGGGCCGCGACAGGGCTGCCTGTCATGGAGCAAAGCCGCTCCCTGACTGCGTCCTCTGGCCCCTGGCCCGGACAGCGGGCCCCTCTACTGACACGCCATGACATTAACGATCAATACACCAATTACACGACAAGTTATTGGCCTCTGCTCACAAACACACACATCACCCCGAGCTTCAGAGCACCAGATATCACTCATCACACCTGACATCTGAACGCCGTGCTTTACAGAGCTATTTACATCTATTTATTCATCTGTTTATTATATCAAATACATTCTGTGATTAGTTCATTAATATTTTAAGAGTTGATTAATTATTATTATGAAATTCTAAATAATTGTTTCTGCATATACCAGAATTAATGATATTAATTGTTTCTGTTGCGATCATTAAATGGTAAGTTAATAAAGGAATCACAGAGTGGGCTGAGGTTTGAGTAGGATCCACTGAGGTAGCCTCAGTCATGTTCTCAGTGTGCCTCAAACCGCACAGCAGCATAATCCTATTCCTTAATATAACCAAATAAATTCTGGATGAAATACGGACCCAGCAGATTTATGGAAGGAACCCGCAGTCAAACATAAAGCCAGACAGTCAGCATTTACCCTGAATATCATAACTTTCTGCATTACACACTGCATTAAAGGAGGCCTTCGTGTGATAAATTACATGTAATGGAGGGTTTGCCAGTAGGGAAGACGGTGAATGAATTGTGCCGAGGGGCGGCCCGTGTTGCTTTTGGCTGAGTAGAATATGGGGGGATTGAAAAGGTTAAAGGGATGAGTTTCTCCTGTCAGGGACTTTATACACCCTGACTAATTGTGTTATAACAGTTTGTGAAACCCAAAACCCGCGAGGTGGTTCCCCCTCCCTGGATGGTCCCGGACAGAGAGCTGCCCCAGATCAGAGCGGGCCTGCCCCCCTCCACCCACCTGCGCCCCCAGGCCCAAACAATGGGGCCCTGCCAGCGTTATTGGTGGCGTTAGTGTTAGCGCTGATCCCCGTTATCTGAAATCAAACGCTCCTTTCAGTTCCCCCCGCGCCGCGGCCAACAAGCGCCGGTGTGGGAATGCCTGCCTCCCACACAAAGAGCCGGTGACATTTATACTCCGCAGAAATGAATAATGAAAGATGCGCCCAGATTTCCGCACGTCCCTTTTGTCCCAGGTACATGAGACGGTGGGCGTTCTGATAACGATAGCGCTGCAACCTCTGTGTCCCTCGCTCTCTTTTTATTTCATTTTATTCACATAATAAAAAATGGGACACAACCCAGAACCGGACACCTTTCAGAACACCACAACGGCGCATTCACACATGACAAACTCAACCTCTTACTTTTCTATGTTTTGTTTTGTTTCCATAGATGTTTTGCAGAATACCCAGAGGACATGACACAAAGTGTGTGTATTTATTTATTTTTTCCAGCTGATGTCATTTGCAGCTATGGGAGGACGTGGCCTTTGGGCCTCCATCTTGTGTGGCTGGATCAGTGATCAGCCATACGCTGGAGCAGCAGACTGAGTGGCAGGATCAGTGATCAGCCATATGCTGGAGCAGCAGACTGAGTGGCGGGATCAGTGATCAGCCATACGCTGGAGCAGCAGACTGAGTGGCAGGATCAGTGATCAGCCATACGCTGGAGCAGTAGACTGAATGGCAGGATCAGTGATCAGCCATACGCTGGTGCAGCAGACTGAGTGGCAGGATCAGTGATCAGCCATATGCTGGAGCAGCAGACTGAGTGGCAGGATCAGTGATCAGCCATACGCTGGAGCAGCAGACTGAGTGGCAGGATCAGTGATCAGCCATACGCTGGAGCAGCAGACTGAGTGGCTGGATCAGTGATCAGCCATACGCTGGAGCAGTAGACTGAGTGGCAGGATCAGTGATCAGCCATACGCTGGAGCAGCAGACTGAGTGGTGGGATCAGTGATCAGCCATACGCTGGAGCAGCAGACTGAGTGGCAGGATCAGTGATCAGAGGGGATGTTCAGAGCCATTTCCAGTACAGCGCTCATAAACTTTTTACATCATCAATAAAACATTACATGGTAAAACTGCTCTGTAAGCAATAACAATGAGAACAAAATATCTGTTAACTAAAAATATTAAAGCCATACCTCTTGTTCTTTATGAGAAACTCTCCATAAAGTTGTGCAAACTGAGTCAGCAGCCTGTCAGCCCATGGCATTCAGTGCAGTAGAAATGGAAAACACACACCAGCACATGAGTGTGATTATTCACATAATCTCAACATTTTTACATGTGTTCATCACTAATGTGTGCCAGAATTGTATGTTTTTTCAACTTACATGTAAGTGTTGCACTTGTATCCTTCCCACTGTAAAGCACTATGATTGGTACACTAGGAATTATTATTATTGTTGTATATATTGTTTATTTTCATCATTGTTTATTTTCAGGATCACATATTATTAGACCTGCTGCCCAGTTGTATCTGTGTACAGACGTGTTCTCAAGACATTTCCCATGTCAAAATAATGTGGTGTTTTTCTTAAGGTAGGCAGTAATGACACACTAATCTCAAAGTGAGCTTTTCTCTTTGCCTGCAGTTGGGACAGCAGACAGACAGAGACAGGTAACTGAGACGCGAGGCCTGTTTAACAGGACCACTCCCTCAGACCCTGTCAGAGTGCCAGCGCAAACTTATATCAGGTGGGTGTCGGGTTTCAGCTTTTGTTCCCACAGATATATGGTGTGTGCAGGTGGCAGTGACGCACGATGCTCCAAACAAACAAAACCCCTCTGTCTCCATTTCTGAGTTTAGAGCTCACATCAGCAGCTGTGTACCGTCAATGTTTCATGGCTCTTTGACCAAAATCACAAATTCAAAACACCATATGACTATTTCTTCCAAATCAAAGCAACATAAAAATATTTTTTTCCTGAACAGTTATCTTTGGTTTTCTTTGTAATGCCAGCACTTCTGCAAACTGGAAGTAACATGCTGCAAAACAAACTGAAAACACATACCAAGTCCCAACCACATTTATCCCAGAATGCAGTGCAGCGGGCCTGCAGTCTTATGTAATTTGTTTCTCTTTGTGGGGCATTGACCAGGAGGTTAGGAACAGCGCATTCATTCAGCACACTGCAGGATCTGCGGTTTCATTTCTGAATGTCAGTGAATTCATTATCTTTCGCTCGTGGTTGGGTGGGCCACCATGTGGCACGGTGGATAGACAGTGAGAGTTCACTTGATTTGCCGGTGCACAGCCGTCAAACAAACCAGTTAACCTGTCGCTTTATAAAACCCCATCTTCACTTAAAAGGTGTTTGTGTGGACCGTGAGCTGTCCAGTGAAACGAAAGGCACAGACATCATCTAAATAAAAACATGCTGCAATCAGTATGTGAAAATAAGGAAAACTCAAATGATTCACCTGAATCTCATGTGTGGAGAGCCTGTCAGAGGCTGCTGTGTTCAGACCTCAGGCCTCAGCAGCCAGAAACCTCCCAGTTAGAATATCTTCCTTAGAACTTGGGGGGTGAGATCAGGTGGTTTCAGCACTTTGCAGTGAATTGTGGGAAGTTTTTTTGTCGGCACTGATCTCAGAGCATAGCGTATGACCTGGCTGACCTGAGATCAGCCCAGAGAAGGACACTCAGTGCCTCTCAGGTGTGCTGGGACACTTCCCTCGCCCATACCGAGACCCCTGGAGCAGGTGATTGTAGTCTCTGACTCCGCCCAGCTTAACCCCACGCTGGCTGAAATGGGTTAAGTTGGACTCCAGAAGCTTCCTCACCACACGGTGCGGTAACCTTTGTCCCCCTCTGCCAGTGGAATGTCAGGTATGTGTACACACCTGAGAGAACCCCCTCCACCTCAAACACAGAGATGCATGTAAGGTCATTTTTATTTAAAACCGCCAGTCTCGTTGTTGTAATTTTGGCTTTTTATCTCCTTTTTTAGCTCCAGAAAGTAACACTTTCCTAATGGTATGTCTGCTCATCTCTAATGAAATACAACATAACGACTACATTACAACATTATTCTGAGTATATTACATTAAGTCTGATTTGATTGAACTGCTCATAGCCCTTAAAGAGACTTAATGTGTTTGTGTAAATCAGATGGCAAAGGATAAGTTGAGTAAGGTACCTGTTTATCACAGATCCCTGTGACCTTTGACCCCCCCTCAATGCAAATGAGTGAAATGAAGTGCAAGGAAGGTGATATGAGGAGGACTAGGAACAGCCCAGGGGGAACGGTGGAACAGCCCATTCAGAGGGCTGGCCAAGGAAAAGTGAACAGCTCATTCAGAAAGCTGGACCAGGAACAGCCCAGGGGGAACGGTGGAACAGCCCATTCAGAGGGCTGGCCAAGGAAAAGTGAACAGCTCATTCAGAAAGCTGGACCAGGAACAGCCCAGGAGGAGCTTAGGACTTAGGAACAGCAGAATAGGTTATTCAGTTCTCTGCTCCAGATGTGGAGGGGGTGGGCCAGTGGCAGGGGAGTGGGGGTAGGGTTGCTGGTTTATTGCTGGGAAGTAGAGTCTGGAAGTTGCAGGTGCAAGGCTAACACCAGCCAGGCTTTCCCCAGCCTCGTGGACAGAACTGAGGGCCCCAGCGCTAATCAACGGCAGCCGAGCCCTGCCGATTCCTGGCTCTTTGATGAGAGAACACTTATGAAGATGGACAGTCACTCCACTCCCTAAACGAAACCATGGCTTAGCCTGGATTCCCCAGCCCACGGGAGAGCCCAGCTGGGCCAGAGATCACGTTTCTCAGCCATCAAACCCACCGTTCAGCCCAGTGTTTGGAAGAAGAACCGGGGGGAAAAAAGCAGATTGGCAGCTCGGCTATCATGAAAAAGGACAGGCGGCTGTGTTATAGTTCAGAAATTAAAATGCTTTGATAGCAGAAGTACATGTGTTTCGTTGTTTTTATTTAAACATAAAACACAGCTGTGACAACACCTTGTGTATTGCATATTTCATATTCTGTAGATTATGAAATATTTTTAATGCACAACAAAAACCTGTTGATTTATTGTATATTGTGAAATTCAGCATTAGTTTAACAATTCTGAGTATTTTTGTTTTATGTTGCATTTACCATGTTGACAAATGTTCTGTACTGAGACGCTGAAAGCTGGGATATTCGTTCAGTAAGTCAGCATCAACACCCTGTTTGTATCTTCAGCCAATGAAAGAGCAGGAGGGAGCCTTGAACACCATAATGAGGAAATAGTTTGATTTTACTGCAGGGTCTCCATTTCCGTTTTTATTGCCAGTAAAAGTTTAACACGCGCTCTCTTTCTGTGCAATGCACATGGCATGGCATTTGTTTTTTCTTACTGAAGCGTCCTCCATAACAAAGATGGAAAAAAACAAATGAATGTGAAAAAAGAAAATGCATTTCATAATAAGAGGTTGTATTCAACATGATAATATTTTGTTTGGCAGCGGCCCTTTTGCCATGAGCAGTTAAAAATGAAGCACTTATATCTCGTATGTCGGTACATTTTATTTTAAATTCAGCTCAGTGCCATGGGATACAAACACAGACATTTCTTTACAATCGCCAGATTACTCACAGAACATTAGGAAAGTTGGGCTAAACCTTCCCAGCATATACATTTTCCCATTTTCCTGAAAGTCACCTGAATGTTCTCTTTAAGTCACAAGGAACATTGTGGAAAAGGCCTTAGAGCTAACTCAAGACGTGTGTATACTGTCTGACAAAACTCCAAAGCCCATATGTATTAATGGTAATAAGGCTAATAGGTGAGTGTACTGTAAAACCCCAGAAGTGTAGGTGGTTATACTCTGACGATATGACTGCTCAGAACCTTAACCAGCTTTGTTATTCATGCTAATTTTATCAGCGATGTTAAACAAACCACCTATTTAAATGATTTCATTCAGAACATTCCTGACATGTATTTGTCACACATCCTCCATGATGTTTTTTCCATGACTGAATTTTACATCCCGGGATGTAGCCTGTGGGTTTGTATGTGCTCTTCCTGGAATGTTTTTCCTGTGACTTTAGCAGAACTTCATTTGGAACAATAAACATGTTCTAAGAATCCCTTCAGGGAACTGCACCGTCATACTGCTTTCTCACAACCAAACGCAAACCCAACAGGAAGATCCACTCCAGCCAGACTCACTTCCTGCTGTTACCAGAGTTTGTGGAAGTAGTTGGGAAAGTAAACTCCCCATTCATTTCCCCATTAACTTTACAAACAGGATATTTAGGTCACGCCCATAAGGTATGTAAGAATGTACGTCAAGTGGACCGTTAATGTGCATGCTGGGTCCGTGTATGGCAGAGCCTAAGAGACAGGTATCAGACGGGTAGCACCAGTGTCCTGGTTCCGGACTCGGTCACCTTGTGAAGAATGGAAGCGGTGATATGGATGGTCCTGGCTCGGCGCGATGGGGATGTCAGACAGAGACTCTGATATGCAAAGCAGGAGACTGCCAGGGAGGTTAATATGCGGCAGAAATACCGCCGTTAAGGTCTAATTTGTCATGCCAGCTCCAGGGGCTGGGGAGAGCCTTGCTTTTCTAATGATGACAATAACTAATAAAAATGCAAAGGAATCAATTAGTTTAATTAAACTTCTGATATTTAATGGCTTCCAATTTGTAAGAGTAGGACAAGGTAATGACACTGAACAATCCCTGCCATGCGCGCACACACACACACACACACACACACACTCACGGGCAAGTGTGACACATACACATGCATGCATATATCTTTCACACAAACACACTCTGTTTACAGCATAGTGTAATGGTTAGGGAGCTGGGCTTGTAGCTCAGAGGTTACAGTGTAGTGTAATGGTTAGGGAGCTGGGCTTGTAGCTCAGAGGTTACAGTGCAGTATAATGGTTAGGGAGCTGGGCTTGTAGCTCAGAGGTTACAGTGTAGTGTAATGGTTAGGGAGCTGGGCTTGTAGCTCAGAGGTTACAGTGTAGTGTAATGGTTAGGGAGCTGGGCTTGTAGCTCAGAGGTTACAGTATAGTATAATGGTTAGGAGCTGGGCTTGTAGCTCAGAGGTTACAGTGTAGTGTAATGGTTAGGGAGCTGGGCTTGTAGCTCAGAGGTTACAGTGTAGTGTAATGGTTAGGGAGCTGGGCTTGTAGCTCAGAGATTACAGTGTAGTATAATGGTTAGGGAGCTGGGCTTGTAGCTCAGAGGTTACAGTGTAGTGTAATGGTTAGGGAGCTGGGCTTGTAGCTCAGAGGTTACAGTGTAGTGTAATGGTTAGGAGCTGGGCTTGTAGCTCAGAGGTTACAGTGCAGTATAATGGTTAGGGAGCTGGGCTTGTAGCTCAGAGGTTACAGTGTAGTGTAATGGTTAGGAGCTGGGCTTGTAGCTCAGAGGTTACAGTGCAGTATAATGGTTAGGGAGCTGGGCTTGTAGCTCAGAGGTTACAGTGTAGTGTAATGGTTAGGAGCTGGGCTTGTAGCTCAGAGGTTACAGTGTAGTGTAATGGTTAGGGAGCTGAGCTTGTAGCTCAGAGGTTACAGTGTAGTGTAATGGTTAGGAGCTGGGCTTGTAGCTCAGAGGTTACAGTGTAGTGTAATGGTTAGGAGCTGGGCTTGTAGCTCAGAGGTTACAGTGTAGTGTAATGGTTAGGGAGCTGGGCTTGTAGCTCAGAGGTTACAGTGTAGTGTAATGGTTAGGGGAGCTGGGCTTGTAGCTCAGAGGTTACAGTGTAGTGTAATGGTTAGGGAGCGGGGCTTGTAGCTCAGAGGTTACAGTGTAGTATAATGGTTAGGAGCTGGGCTTGTAGCTCAGAGGTTACAGTGTAGTGTAATGGTTAGGAGCTGGGCTTGTAGCTCAGAGGTTACAGTGTAGTGTAATGGTTAGGGAGCTGGGCTTGTAGCTCAGAGGTTACAGTGTAGTGTAATGGTTAGGGAGCTGGGCTTGTAGCTCAGAGGTTACTGGGCTGAATCTGTTGTCCCCACCTCTTTGACGTGCCCTCTCCTGTCTCAGCACACCCCCAGCGTGGAACAGCCTTTCATGTTTTGTTTGGGAGTTCCTGCTGGTTGCTAACTAATGGGGGCTGACAGGTAGGAGTAAACTTATCTCAGGGAGTGTGGCATGGAGCACTTAGCCCCCCTCCCCCCGACCAGAGACTGTGAGCCAGGCAGGCAGGCAGGGTGTTGTGTTTAGCATTATCCATCTCATGCCTTACCGCCACACACACACACACACACACACACACATACGCACACAGTCGTTAGCCCTCCCTTCACCACCAATGGTATTCCTTACGATCTGCATCTCTTCTGATTAAGACACATGACACATGCGGTCCCTTTGAAGGCAGCCCGCCCACCCCCACCCCCACCCCCACCCCCACTGCTTCTCTGGGGTGTCAAAGGGAGCATGATGGAGAGAGAGAGAAGTTTAGAATGAACCCCAACCCCCCGCCCCCCAGCCCCCACCCTCAGCACCTCTCTGACCCCAGAAACAAAGAGGCCTGTAAAAAGTTTGAAGCGAACCATTTTATCTCCTTAATGGAAACCAGATCACTCTTCCACTACTACTACTACACACACACGCACACACACTCTCATTTCCTAATGTAACAACTTTGCTGCGTGGGGCTAAAGTGTAAACCAGCGGACTGCGCCCCCCTCTTTATTTACTCAGCTCTGTAACCACCCATTTAACCCCCCTTTTTGTCTTGATGGCTGCCAGTTGCGTTTTATGTGTTTTAGTTCTTATATTGTACTTTTAATGTGCAGTGAACGCTTTGAACACTGAAAACATCGGCTCCTCCTGACCACTGGAATTAGCATACCGCTACATGATTTGTGTGACAGCTTGTATCTGCTCGCCCAGGCGTTTTGCTGCTGAACGGTTTGGAGTGCCACAGAAGAATGCTGGCATTAACGGGACTCATATGGAGTCACTGGAGGCTGGAATTGGGCCTGCTTGCACTCCATACCATTCATTATTTTTATGTATGTGGGTTATGCCTTGAAAAATCACCTCATAGAGTTTTTGTGGTCATAAAAATATGAATTAACCCTGTTAGGTGTAGCATCTGTAGATTAATTACAATCCTTGTTGGGCTGAATTTCATCATATGTTCGCATGGTGTTTTATTATTATTATTATTCTTGCATTACTTTGCATTTTGGTGTGATGTGTGTATGACTCTCTCCCCTTGCTCCAAAAAGGGCTCGACCTCAGCTTGGAATTTCCAGATGTCTCTGAAGCTCGAGCCACTGTCTCAGAACTCAGTGACGAAGAGTGGCAAAGGTTAAACTCCAGAGATTTAGAAGTAAAAGAGGATGAAGATGAAGATGAAGACGATGATGTGAAGCACTGACCGCAGGCAGAGGGAATACAGACACCCCTGAGCTGCTCCTCATTAGCTCTTCACTGGCTCTTCACTGGCTCTTCACTGCTCTTCACTGCTCTTCTCATGGAGAGCTGAATCTGACAGAGAGCTCTCTGACTATTACACTCCCCACAGACGAAAGGGCTGCTCAGTCTTACACCGCCCTTCTGAAAAATGTGAATAAAAAAAAAAACTGGCTAACCAATACCTTCTGAGGCAATCAAATATGAAAGGATAATATAAAATCATAAGTATTTATTTATTTCATAACTGGTGCATTGGAGCGCACACCAATGTGCGTGACAAAAATCAAAGCCTAAATCAGGACCGTGTTTTTATCCTCTACTGGCCTTTTTAAAACTGGCTTTACCTCCCACTCTCTGCAGATTACAGTCAGAGCTCTGAGAAATGAACACGTCTGGCATGGGAGTAATTCAGAGCAGTGATATCTGCGTCATGACAAAGCAACAAGAGGATGTTCATGAGTGAGGGTGTGGAGTGTAGGTTTGGTCTTGGAACGTAGCCAGTACACAATTTACAAAACGTGAATCATTGTGCTTTAGTGTTGACCTTGCATGGATACTACTGAGTGTATTTTGTATTAAATCTTTTTTTAACATAACTGTACGGTAAATTTCCCCTTTGGGATAAATAATATGATTGGTTGATTGATTAATTGGCAGCTGATAAGATGTTCTGTTATAGTGATTAGCTTAACGAGTTATGAGCTTTGTAACTGTAAGGATCCTATCTCTGTCTCCACATGGTTCTTTGAGGGACCTTATTTTCTGTGGGAGCTCTTTTCTGGGAATCGATACTCATGGATCACTCTTGTGCAAACATATTTTCACATTCTGGACGTCTTTGACTTCCAAGGAACTGCGAATGATCATCAAGGATTTCAACATCAAGGACTGTGACTGGATCTCTCAGCTCAAGCAGTAAACATTGTTCCGTGCCGCAAACAAATTTCAGTTCTCCCTCATTGAGATTCATTAGCATATCTCAGGATGGCTGCTGCGATTATGAAATTGTAAGATTCAGACCAACCATTTGGGCATTCGTGATGTTGCTGGATCCTGTCCCATTCTCTGTTGTTAAAACAGTCTTTCTCTCAGCCGGCCTGTCTGTCTGAAGAGAAATGGGTAACTTTACACTGGCTGCCACTGGATTTATCCTTCCACTCCCACTCTTGGATGGCCACAGTAAAAGTTGGTTTTGCTCCAACAGGTTTAACCGCGTGGATAGCTGAAAACAGATACCAGAAGCCTGGGTATGTATGGAAAGGTGATCAGACTCTGCCGCTAGCACAGGTGAAAGATGTTTTTAGGAGATGTTAAGAGGACAAACTCTTGACATGATCTGTTCCCGCCAATCATTTCATCACAGACACACTTTAGAGTGTGTGTGTGTGTGACATAAGCTGCATTCAGCTCATCACAGACACACTTTAGAGTGTGTGAGTGTGTGACTTAAGATGCATCCAGCTGCTGTTGTATTTCCATATGGACATGAGCAGGGCACTGTGCACTCCACTCAGAAAGCTCTACAGTACAATAATCCTCACATAAAGCAGCATTCACAGAGTATTAAAAGTCCACTTCATTATACTCTGTGTATGTTTATAAACATGCAATTTCACGGTTTTTACACTAAGCCAGTTACTTGGAAAATTAAAACACATACATACATAAGCTGTGGCTGTTGTTGTGGCCATGGTAACTGCTGAAGCACTGAATGACTTGTTGCAGGACAGTTGAAATGAATTTCAGCGTGAACAGCTACGCACGTTCAGTGATGGCCTGTAAGGTAAACTGTGAATGAGCGCACAGAGAAATGATCTCTGACTCCTCTGAGCTACTCTTTTTGCTCTGAGCTGCTCTCTCTGCTCTATGCTGCTCTCTGTACTGAGAGCTGCTCTGTTTGTGCTGCACTGCTCTATCTGCAGATCTCTGACATGCTGCAGCTCTGATGAGTTTCAGCTTGTGCTCCTACACTCAGATTACTGCAGCCTGAGGCTGGGAGTCACACCATAAACTCACACACACACACACACACACACACACACACACACACACAAACACACACACACACACACACACACATACACACGCACACACACACACACCCATACACACACACACACACACACACACACACACACACACACACATGCGCACACACACACACACACACGCAGACACACATACACACACACACACACACACACACACACACACACACACACACACACACACACACACACACCCATACACCCATACACCCATACACCCATACACAAACACACACACACACACACACACAAACACACACACACTCAATCACTCTCACACACTCACTCACTCAGTCAGTCACTCAGTCACAAACTCACTCACTCACACTCACTCACTCACTCACTCACTCACTCACTCACTCACTCACTCACTCACTCACTCACTCACACTCCCCCATTCACTCCCTCACTCACGCACTCACTGTTTCATGGGAGCCCTTAGTTTTAACCTGCATACTCTCCCTGCTTGAATGTGCCTAAGTGCCCATCATCAGCTGTGTTGTGCTGCATGCTCTGTCTGTGTGAAACTCTATGGTGGCATACGGGCACACCTTCAGGACTCAGCGGCTTCCCACACTGCAGCAGGGGTCAAAGGTCATCATCCAAAACATTACCCAACCCCCCGCCCCCATCCCCCGTGCCCGCTCCAGCTTACTCATTACCCCGACCCGTTCACCAGACACTCACACAGGGAATCATTAATCAGGTGTTTGCTTTCAGGTGACCTTTACAAACTTGCGCCAGACTTTTCTGCTCCATTAATGTCAATGATGGTCAAGAGGCCGGCCCAATCTTCAGTGACTCACTGCAGTCCCACGTCCCAAAACACAGATTCACCTGCACACGTATCCAAGTCTGCAAAATAAAAATAATGATCAATAAACAAATACATGTTTATGAATTTCAGCAAAGGGCAGAAGCCATGAGACTCAGCTGAGCCATCGAGCCAAGGTTGCTCGAATCTAATTAATATATAAATTGGATAAAATTGTTCTTATTTAGTCTTAGTATACAAACAGCAGATTAGCAGCAGGGGTCAATGTGCCTGTCAGTTAGTTAAATCAGAAAATAAACAGGATTTGTTTTTCGGTAAATTTCTTGGAATGGAACAACGTTGTGATATGCATGAATCTCCTCCTATCAGGGTGAATGAGAGTTGTTGCATGAACGCATGAATCAGCCGTTCACACATGCGTCTGATTACCCAGACTGCACATCTGTACAGTTTGTATACTACATCACAGAGGTCAGCAGGAACAATGTGCATGTGAGATCATTACATCAATTTTCCCCCAGTTTTCTGGGGTCAATTAGATCTGCAATGCAAGCAGCTAAATGTCAATGTTAGCATTTTACCAGCATTCATTTTAAAACTTGTAGTTGTGCTTTTGGGCCTAATTATTTTCCTGCAAGGAGTCTCCTGGAACCCACACCACTGTTCACATATTAACCTTCAGATCTCAGGTTTTGCCTGTAATTTTTTTTTTTTTTAAAGGACCCATACCGGCATTTTGACAGCATTTGTCTGAGTTTTGAATGGGAGTTTCACCCAGGTGATCTGCTCAGACCACAGACTGCAGCGAGTTTGACGTCTGACATGTTCGTTCTTAAAGCCCCTGATCTGGAGACGTCGCTCCTAATCCGTCATGTATGAGGGGCCAGGCTCGCGCTTGGGCACAGCGCTTTGGAAACACGTTTTTTTTTTGGCAGCAAACTTTGACACGGTGGGTGGTGTGCGTTTGCGGTCCAACAGGCTTTGGCAAATTGCACACACCATTGATTTTCAGAAATGATAATGCTGATATCATAGCTGCACAATCTTGCCAACTAGCAAGCAAGCTACACGGTTCATTAGCGAAACCCTGAAGCAGACAAAATAAGACACAATGTCTGTGTGTGTGAGAGAGAGAGAGAGAGAGAGAGAGAGAGAGAGCAGACAAGGTTGTGTTTGTCTCTAGGTAATTTGAGGAAGTGCATTTTACAGATTTTCATAGCTACATGCAACTGTTTACCTATCACCTGGTGGAAGATTTCAGTTTACTTTTCACCCATAAGTCAAAGCAGGTGAAGAACAAAAGCACTGGCACTCAGACTCTATATATTGGTCCTTTGCCAGCTGCCACATAGTGGAACATGGTGCTGTCTGCCTCACTGGCAAATTTAACCATCAGAGAAAGATATACATGCGCAAGTATGTTAAACACACCTTATGTTTATGTATCTCAGAGGTGTAAATTAAATATGTACTGATGTATTTAACCACTGCAGTCACAGAGTACTCTCGTTTTTTTGCTGTATGTGTACATTGTATAAATTTGCACATCCATCGTTTTTGCACCTCATTTGTGTGGGAGATCCCAGCCTGTGTTTTTCTGCCATTTATAAAAGCACAATATAAACCTGTAAATGCACAGTCTCTGCTAATGTAGCCTGCCCAGCAGCGCCTGCGTCAAGTTTGACCTCCTCTGTCGGCTCCAGACAGCGCACATGTGACAGGGGCTGGTCTGTCGGACATCACTGGCGGTGCGGCACAGCAAGACACATTATTGGCCCCTTCTGGTAACCGATGGAGACTACACATGTGATGAAGGAGGAAGGAGGGGATGTAAAATGGTGGCAAGAGAATGCTCTGCTTTAGAAACTTGTCTTGAGCTGGCCTGATTGATTATGCTTGAATGCAGTTTTGCCAGTCCTCAATCTCGAGAGAGTCACGCATTTATGGCATACCAACCCCCACAAAAAAGCTAAGCCAAGAATATAACACCACATACAGTAAAACATGGGAATAGGAATATCCAGAAGCATAAACTATACCTTTGATATGTGGAAAAAAAAAGACAGAAAAATAACACTTACAGTGGAAGCTAATCGATTAGCGCTGTGGAGATATGCTGAACTTCCTGGGAGTTCAAACCTTTTTTTTTTCCCTGACATTATTCTTGACTTGTGGCTTTTTTGTACATTTCTGTCTTTGAGTAAAGAGGAAAGTCCGTATTGTAAACTTATCACACTGTGAGTCACCAGGGTGACCTTCCTGGCACTTCAAAAGTCACTACGGTAAACAAAACTCAAGAAACCAGGAAAGAACATTGCGAGATAGCCTTAACACTGCAGAATTATCGCTGCGGCCATCTCACAGAAGGGGGGGTTATCTGTGGCAGATTGACTTAGCAAACATACCACTCAAAGACTCAGTGCTCCCAGTGTTATCACCAAGTTTAACTTGCTAATACAAACATCAGGACGTCTTTGACGAACTTGGGGGTGGACTGCGCTCCAGGAAACAATGGCTGCTGTGTCTTTTGGCCCCAACCTTTAACATTTAGGAAAAGTCGATTCTGTTCTGAGAATGGGAACTATTCTCAGGACCGTTCAGTGAACAATCCCATGGTCCTTTGCACGATATGATACAAACCGTGTCACTTGGCCCTGCCATGGGTGGTGCTGCCTGTCTGTGATTAATGGAGTGTGTGCCCGGGGCCATTCCAGTGCCATGCGAAAGGACAGAGTGCCCCACGCCCCAGGTCCCAGATGCAAACCAAACCTTCAGTTCTGAGCAAATTCAGCCCGAGTACCTGGAGTGAACACTCCCCTTTCGCAGGCTGGTGGCATGGTCTCTGTCCCATGGGGACCTGCAGTGTGTCACTGAAGTGTTTTAGTGTAGCTGAGGGCAAGTTCCGCTTTGAAATTTAGTTGGCAACGCACTGGACTTCAAACTACAGTTCAAATCAAACGCACAACTTTTATTAATAACTTTCTTAAAATTCCTATTTTAATGATGACATATACATATTACATGATGCTTTACTTTCTGGTTTCTGGCAGCCAATTTGACATTATCTGTAAAGGAGTCAGGTTGGGGCAAAGAGTACTCCAGTGTGCAGTGGTTGTTTTAATAGCATAAAACGCAATGTTTGGCTGAGTGTGTCAGTGCGCGGTCGTTGTTGTAATGGCATAAAAAGTGCTGCTCGGTGTGCAGTGGTTGTTTGAATGGCATAAAATGTGATGTTTGGCTGAGTGCTCTGCTGGCATTATTGCTAATCCCCAGTCTGACAGCACGGATCCCCTGGTGCTTCTCTCTGGGTCGGCCCTTTCTCCTGTCAGTCGCCAGAGACACGCGCCCTCTCCACTGTGGGTGGGAAGGGATTCCTTTCAGACAAATTCTCAAACCGACAAGATATGAGCCGGCACACATCTGATGGTACGAATCTCTTCTTCTTCACAAAGAAAAACAAACAAAATATCACACAAACTTTTGACACAAATCTGACGGTGTGAGTAACTTCAAAAGAGCGGGAATGGGATTCGAGTGAAGACCTACTCCTCTTCTTTTGAAAGTTCATTGGTGAAATTTCAGAGTAAAAAGTACGTGGGACTGAATTGTGAGTGAGTAGACTGAGGCTTTGAGACAGGAGGACAAGCTTGCATGAGAGTCAGCTGAAGATGGGGATTTCAAGCAAAACCTTTTTGGTGGGTTAAAAGATAAAAAAAATTGGGGAATCTGGAAAGCTGGTTTTGGCCAATGGGAAGAGAGCACTGGGTGGGGTGGGGGGGGGGTTGGCCAGCGCCCAACATGTAAGGGAAGTGGTAAGATGACATGGAACCGTGACACAGACTCTCAGGGATGTCAAGGGCGTAGTGCGGCACAGTAAGGAGGGATTAGGGCGCTCTTCTGCGCTAAAGCCTCCCTGCTGAAACCTCTTCACTTCTGCAGACCGCTCTCTTAAAGGGCAAAGCTGCAGATTCTGCTTTTTTTGTCTCCTCTCCCTTTAATCTGACTAAGCCCAAACGTGGGAGAGGCTGAGAATCTCTCTCTCTCTCACTCTCTCTCTCACTCTCTCTCTTGCTCTCGCTCTCTCAGTCTCTCTCATTCTCTTTTTCTCTCCCTCTGCTGATGTTTTTGTTTTTCTTTTCTTCCAGCGCTTTATGTAAAATGCATTTTATTTAAAGGGGAATGAATAAAAATATGTAAGCCACTAGGGGCCTTTTTCACTGTCAAATAAAGGAGATCCAAGAGCCAGTCTGTCCCTCTCTCTCTCTCCTTCCCTCCCTCACCCTGTTTCTCTCCCTCTCTCTCTCTCTCTCCTTCCTTCCCTCGCCCTGTCTCTCTCCCTCCCTCTATCTCTCCCTCCCTCGCTCTCTCTCTCCTTCCCTCCCTCGCCCTGTTTCTCTCCCTCCCACACTCCCTACTTCCCTCCTTCTGCCCTGTTTCTCTCCCTTTCTCTCTCTCTCTCCCTCCCTTGCCCTGTTTCTCTCCCTCCCTCTATCTCTCTCTCCCTCCCTCTCTCCCTCTCCCTCTCTCTCCCTCCTTCCTCTGTTGCCTTGGGGCCCCTCGTGGTGGGAGGTTTCTGTGGTCGGCTTGGTGGTGGTGGGAGAGTGGGCGGGGCTGGGATCCCGGGGCGGAGGTATTCCGTGTTGAGATAGCAGAGAGAGTGTGCAGAAACTTTGGAGGAGGTTTTACAGGAGGTGAGTCTCTGAGCTCCGAGTCTGTGACAGACACAGCTGGAGCTGAAGCATTGACAGGAACCACCACCAAGACCACAACTTCATCAGACAACAACCACGGCTAATGTCTGCCTTTATATGATTATATATGCTTTATGCACATATATATGTACACCTTGTATAAATAAATATATAAAGTGCATGCATATTTTATCTCTTTAATTGCATGACTCTACACTTCTGTTATAAAATACTTCCAAAATCTCCTCAAAGACAACTTAGGGAACTAAGAAAAAAAACTGTTCTGGTATGACATGAGTCAGGTTTTAGACTTGTGGTGTTTTAAATAAATTTCATCAGTCACAAAAACATGACAAATTTACACAATACAGAATGCAACGGATGGTGCAAGATTTCTGTTCATGGTGTTCTGTGAACGATGAAGATTTTAAAATATATAACGAGGAGAGATTTAAATATTGTTTGAGGTTTTCTGAAGGAGGACGGAGGAAGGGAGGAATGAGTCCAGGGGCGAAAGTCTCACTGAGATGACAGCCATGAGAAAGAGAGAGCGGGAAGAAAAAGGGATGAGAAGGAGGGGGAGGAGAAATGAGAAGAATGAGAGAGAAAACCACAGATCGGGATGTTCTAATGGTGAAAAATGGAAAGTGGAGCAGGGGGAGGGAGCCAAGGAAAACAAGGAATAAATAGATGTGGGAAAAAAGAGGAGAGGAAATGTAGCGCAAGAGACAGGAAATGGAGATCTATGAGAGGATGGAATGGCCAGAGCTGGATGGTGAGAAAGAAGAGAGAAAAAAAAAAAAAAGCTGAAAAAAGTGAACAGAATTAAACAAAACAAAAATGTAATCAGCAAATGTTATGCTTTTTTGTTTTTTGTTTTTTTTTGCCTGTGACTACCATCATACTGCAACAGGCTTCAGTTTGCCTGTGACTACCATCATACTGCAACAGGCTTCAGTTTGCCTGTGACTACCATCATACTGCAACAGGCTTCAGTTTGCCTGTGACTACCATCATACTGCAACAGGCTTCAGTTTTATCTCCTCTGACCAGAAAAAAAATGTGTACGCCCCAAAAGCAAACATCTGGTGGAGTGAGTAGTCAGAAAGGCTTGTAAATGGAAGTTGCAGGTTCAAATCTTGCGTGGGGCACAGTGGCTGCACCCCGGCCTGGTCTTGCAGTGAAGGTTCAAATTGCACACACAATGAGACTCATCCAGATGCTTTCCTCAGATTTTTAAAGCATGATGTTCGACACAAAAAACACACTTGTAAGAGAACTCATTTTGACCTAAACACCTGTGCTTACCCCTGACTTTAGATTAACGATGACAGTTCTCATTGTTACCTTCGCAAATAGAATTGGGAGTTCAGCAATTTTGACTTTAATTTTATGTTAAAACATGTGTTATGTGATCAGTGTGTTTGTGTGCTTTTACTCTGATTTTTAGAATTATGTGTGTGTCTCCTTTGAGTGGGCTCATGTGCCTGTTTGTTTGTGCGTGTCTGATAGAGTTTGGGTGATTAGGTGTGTATGTATTTCTGTCTCCGCATATTCAAAACCTGCTTTTCTGTTAAGGCAGGTATAGCTGCAGCCCAATGATGGCTTATTGTGAGCTGACACGCGCTGCGTTATTAGCCCGAGCGCTAATTTCAAAACCCTATTGTTCTGATTGGCATCTCCACTCTTTTTCCATTTCAGGAACGCGGTACCTCATCTTTTGCCAAGAATTTTGTTGTTTCTTTTTTCTTTTTTTTTTTTACTTTAAGGTCATACATCTGCAGCTAAGCCAGATAAGACTTTGTTGACAAAACAAAGCACAATAATCATTTAATTGTCCAAAGCAAGCCGTCCTCATCAAATGCATCCCGCTGCAACGATCCAGCACGCAGCCGGTGACAGGAGCATAGCGGTAGCATCAGTGTGACACATGTTCCATCCCAGCCTGACAATGTTTTACCTTGAATGTGCTGTTGGTTTTAATTACGAGAGCGGGATTCTGGCAGCGAACTGCGACATGTGAGGGGATGTTACCGCCAGGCCAGGACAGTGTTTCCCATTAAAACAGCTTCGGTTCCCGTGCCAGAGCTGAGATCATACCGCGCTCCGCGCAGCCCTCAGAAAGAGCTCTATTCATAACTCATTTTACGTTCCAATTATCTTTTTGGCCCGTGGAGAGGGAACAGGAAGGATGCAGAGCGAGTGAGAGGGAAGAGAAGAAAGAGAGGCATAGAGAGAGTGAGTGAGAGAGAGGAGAAGAAAGAGAGGGATACAGAGAGTGAGAGGGATAGAGAGAGTGAGTGAGAGGGAAGATAGAGATTCAGAGAGTGAGTGAGAGGGAAGATAGAGATTCAGAGAGTGAGTGAGAGGGAAGAGAAGGATAGAGAGAGATGGGTTTTTTTTTTACTGAGGTCTGACTGGACTGAGGACCACAGCTACACAGCACCATAGAAACCTGGTCCAGTGAATCTGTCTCTGTGTCATCCTCTTACTAATAAACTCTCCCAATAAACTTTAACTAAATGCATTATACAGACTCTTATTGAAAACCAACATGGTGTCTTATGCCATGGTCCTTTATGGATGGGAGTTTGGAGCGTTAAAATAAACATGATAGCAGTAATCCTTTTTTATGCGTTTCCTTAGCAGGGCTGCATATAGATGAGGAGGTGACGGAGGCTGTCGCCGGGCGGTTTATGTGGATTCCTGGTGAAAGCAG